>JAABKJ010003164.1:0-26443 GCA_011634705.1 Andricus grossulariae
CGGCTGTTATCTGACGCAAGGAGGAGAATACAGAAGAGGGAGAAATGGATCAGGGAGAATCAAAAGTTTCTCGCTGATCCATCTCGCCTCTTCAGTGAACACCCTGTTTCTGTCAAAAATCCACCTAAGCCCAACCAGGTAGAGACTTTTTGAAGAAAGGTATACAAGATCCAGAAAACACTAAAGTTGGAAGAAGATACTAACAATAACATCCACTTCAATGAATTTTGCGACAACCTCATAAAACCTGAGGACGAATGTCCATCAATCACTGCCAAAGAGGTGAAAAAAGCACTTAGAGGCACGAAGAGCTTTTTAGCTGCTGGTCCAGATTGTATCAAGAACTTCTGGTGAAACAAGTTTACTTGTTCGACGAATTGAGCCTGCATAGCACGAGATGTACGAACAATGTGGCTCGCAAAAAGGTGTAGCAGGCTGACAAGATAACCTGCTAATTGACAGGTGTGTCTGTAAAGACGCTGCAGCCCATCAACGCGTCCTGTCAATGACATGGATTGTCTACCGAAAAGCTTTCGATTCAACCTCTCACAGACTTATTATCTGTCTGTTGGACAGCTTGAAGGTTCATCAGCCCTTTGCTTTGTTGCATCACACTTCTGCTTCTATTTCTCGTTCTACGAAATTCTTCTGGATACCTCTGTGCCGACACAAATCAGTGCGACCATAAGGTCACTCATGTATTTTATATGGTTGAACTGAAGATCTATGTATCTGCTAAAATCAGACCTCAAATTACTATAAATATCGTCAAGAAGTACTCAGGAGAGATTGTGATGAACTTTGGATTGGACGAGTGTGCAAAAATTCATCTGAATAAAGGAAAGATAATTGGCGTTCTCAAGGACCCCGAACTTGTGAATATAAGTGTTATCAGACATCTCAATACTGGAGGGACCTATACATAACTGGGCGTGCCCCAAAGCCGCATGCAGGACGTAACATCAGGAAAGGAGTCTCTCCGAAGCAAATACAAGCATCTTCTTCGAAATGCTTGCCATCTTGGTTCTACTTTACTCATTTGGGGTGGATCAATGAAAGAAGAACGAGCTTACGGCCCTTGATATCACCACAAGTAAGATCATGCATAAGCATAAAAGCTTGCATGTCATTTCGTCAGTTCCTAGATAATACATTTCACGCCGTAATGGCGGACGCTGATTTCTCAATCTGGGTCTTCATAACCGAATTGTTTTAAGTACAGCTTACATCATTGTAAATGGCAGAGTTCATCTCCTAAAAATGATCAGAAACCACCAGATTATTGTCAAAGAAGCATTCCTTTACAAAGCCGCGGAGCAAGCGGCTGAGGCCCCTGGCCTCAAGACCTCAAAAGGGAGCTGCAACGACTGTACACAAAATATTCGATACAAGTGATTGTCCTTGTGATCGGTGCTCTCGGAGGTGCAAAACTATCACTGGTTCGTAACCTCAGAGCCATACCCGCGAGCCAAAAATATGCTAAGGCATTTGCGAGATGGATGCAGGAAGCTGTCATCATTGAGTCGCTTTAGTCAACGTTCCCTGTGACCACCCATGTCTCGGTCTTCAGACGTGGCCATAAGTGTGATTCACAGCGGTTTTACTGGGAGTCGGTGTCATTTTTAGATGGTAGTTGCTTTTTAGGATTCAGAGTATTTTAAAAGATTTTCAAATTAGAATAACGATCACCCTCTTAGAGGGAAAAATGTAACATGAAACTTGACTGTATTTAATGTTCTCATAGTCACTCATGCGCCTAAAGAACTCTCCACCCAACAACGACTTACTACTTAATTTTGACATGATATCGACTCGCAAAATAAATTTCTTGCATAATGGTGGTACTTGGGCGTGCAGTTTAAAAAATGCATAATACAGACAATAAAATAGCTTGGGAATGGAGTTAAACTTTTATTGATGAAAGGCATGCACACGGTAAAGGTAAAGGTCAAGTTTCAGGCGATGAATTGACACTAGGTGTTTTTAATGCTAGAGGGTTGAATGATCTTAAGGGAAAAGAATAACGAGAAACCATGCACGTGAGAAAGCTATATATTTAATGTACACCCAAAACAAAGAAAAAGAGATGCGACACTAGCAACTTAGAAAATAGGGTATCAAAAGGCTTACTTGAAGTATGGTCAGAAGTAGATAATGAATGACATGGTAGTCAGGAGTCGGTTTTATTATGAATGAAAGAACAAGTCAGCATATCAAGAAACACCGATTTGTATTTCCAAGATTGTTTTGGGTTAGAGTGAAAGTAGGAATCAGAAGATTATTTATCATAGCCTGACATGCCTCAGGTGACAGTGATCCGAGCAAAGCAAATTACACATTTTGGGACAGTTTAAATGTTACTATAAGTACTTGCGATCATGGTGAAAGAATCATTATACCAGAAAAAAAGAACAGATCGGTCGGCGTCTTGTGTCAAGGTATAGAAATTGTGCTAGGAAATTTTGGAAACAATAGAACATTGAACATCACCGGTCTTAGCGATGAGTTGGGAAAGATACTTTAAAATGATAACAGACACAAAAAAAGAATATTTAAACTAATAGTCAAGTAAAATAAAGATATAATTAGAACAGAAGAAGAGGAGAAAATACAAAACAACATTCAAGGAAGCAAAAAACTGTAATACAAGTGTAAACCTATAAAGGGAAGTAAAAGTACAAAGTTTGTCAGCATAAAGAACAGCTGAGGTAAAATGCTATATGAAACAGATGGGATGCTAAACGTATTGAGAGAATCCTGCAGGGACTTATTGGGAGATAAAACTATAGGGCACCACAACTGCGATATAGAACGCAACGCGTTAGAAATCTCAATTGAGGGAATCTGTATTAACACTGAGATGCTCAAAGGTGGTGGCGAGTACATACCTCACAGGTCTTGCGAATTGAGAAATTTATGTATTGAGATATGTGAAGCTCCAGATAACTGGAAAAAAGCGATTATCGTACCAACATACAAAGGAGAGAAAGACAAAAACAACAGCAATAATTACAGAGGTTTCAGCCTATTAAGTGCCGTAAGTAAAATATAATCAAAAATGCTTATTCGTAGGGTAATCAAAATAACAGAAGAAAATATATAGGACGTCTCAATTGGATGTATTCCAGGACAATCACGTACGGATCAAATACTTAGTTCGAGATAGATCACAGAAAAAAGTTTGAGAGGTAAGAAAAAAGTCTTCTGTGAATTTGAGGTCCTGGAAAAAGCGTTTGACAATGTGGATAGAAGTAAACTTTGGGAAGTCCTAAAAGAGTACGGACTCAATAGATAGTGACTGGTTCGATATTTTGCAAGGTGTTATACAAGAATGCGTCATCTCCAAATGGTTATTCAATATATTAATCGACAAGTGTAGATAGAACAAAAATTATGGTGTTTGAAGCAAACGGTGAGAAAACAATGGGCAACATTGTCCTCATTGATGAGAGTATAGAACAAGTTGATAAGCAAACATATCTTGGTAGCCTATACACTAGTAACGGAAAGATAGATAAGGAGTTGAATAGGCGTACAAGCGAGGGTAAGAAGGTTATCGGTAGAACAGAACCTATTATCAGAAGTAAAATTAAATCAAATAAAGATAAAAGAGCAATACATAATTCTGTACTTATGCCGACTGTACTGTACGGCAGCGAGACGTGGACCTATGAAGACACTAATTGACATATGTGTAATAAATGTGCTAAGATTGTTTGGGCATGATAAGAGAATGAACGATGAAGGACTAACGAAACAAGTCTATCCAGGTAATGTAAATGGCGGGGTGCCCAGAGGCAAACCGCAGAAAAAATATCTGGAATATGGGAATGAAAGCCAAAACAATAGGCCTTGCATACTAATGAGCTCGAGTGGGAAGCCTCACATGATAACTTTGTGAGGCTCTTCACTTTGTGTGATCGCTGGAGAGATTGATTAGCAGCCTAGATCGGAGCAGTGTTGTGGAACGGAAGCGTTAATTAAATTAATAACACAAGAATTATAGATCAATCTAAACATCTACACCCCCATCCCCACCCCTTCCTCACCAAATGAGTCACGCCTACCCCAAAGGGAAATGGCCTAATGGTATATTAATAATAATACAATCGAAAGCTTCTCAATTTTGAAAGATTTATATATAAATTTCTTAAATTATGATGATTTCGAAGGTCAAAAGTCAAAAGTTTTCTATGTTGAATCTTTTAAATTTATAAACATTCAAATGTTCATCATTGAAATCGCAGAAGTTTTTATTGTTTACCATAAAGCTCTTATAATTTGGAATTATAAATATTTGAAATGATGAAATCTTCAACTTTAAAGATCGACAATTCAAATTGAAGGAATGCAGTTTTACACGTTATTTTGTTAGTTCGAGTTTTAAGATTTACAATCATAAATTCTTGAATATTAACAACTTTGAATTTGGAGTTCATCAATTTCGAATAATTGCAATTAAAAACTTTTCTATATTACTATTATTATTAATATCAACCATTCTGATATGTTTTTCAAACTGATTTTTAGATCAGCCAAGAAGATTGTAATGTTATAAATTTCGATAAATTGGAAGTCGAACTTTTTTTGTTAAACGAAAATATTTAGATAAGAATGTTATGACTGTTATTAAATGTCATGAATAACGAATAATACGAATCTCATGTGAAGTTAATTCATGTTTATTTGTTATTATTTATGGCTTAATGGTCCAATAATAAATAATAATAATATTATACTATTCAGCCATTACCCTTTCGGGGTGGACGTCACTCATTTGGTGAGGACAGGAGTAATGTGAGGCAGGGGTTATATATTTTTTAGATTGATCAAGAATTTTCGTGCTATTCATTCAAATGATACGTTCATTCCGCAACACTGCTACGACCCAGGCTGCTGATCAATCTCTCTAGCGACCACCCTAAGTGGAGAGTCTCACAATGTTGTTATGTGACGTTCCTCACTTGGGCCATTTTGTGTCCAAGGTCTTTTGTTTCAGATATCATTCACACTACTGTGACTCTTTTTACAAACGATTAGTCGCCAAACTTTTTTGTCCTGGCATACTTCCCTAGCTTCGTTCACGTCCTTGCATTTTTTCATAGAAGTTCCCGTGTTTCTATGGCTTCTTACGCCTCTTCGGATTAAGGTCTTATTCACACATTTTAAACATTCTTTTGGCGGTATGCCTTTGGGCATCCTGCCATTTACTTTACCTTTATACCTTTATATCGCCAAAGGTTCAAGTTTTTAGGGTAGAAACTACTTATCGCATCTGAGGGGTAGTTTTCACGTTTGAATTAGAATCAGTGAAGTGATTTGAAATTCTTATTGGTGTTATTCGATATGGCTGAACCCAAAGTTGAGGTCAAAATATTAAAACTCAAGATGGCGGACTAAAAATGGCGCCTACACTTCAAGCGTAAACGTTGATTTTTACGTTTAAACTGAATTTAATAGTGTAATTTGAAAGCCAAAAAGTTTCTAAGGGTATTTGATGTTGTTGAATTCAAAGTGATCGAGGTCGCAAAATTCAATATGGCGAATCAAACTTCACTCAAACTAGGATTAGTCGAGTAATTCGAATAGTAAAATGCTTCTAAAGAGTTGTCAATATTGCGGAATTCAAATTTGAGGTCAAAATTGCAAAACTCAAAATGTTGCAAGTGCCATAGATATATGAATAATTATGACCAACGATTGTTAAGCGAGAGCTATCAGTGTCAACAAATTCACACCTCGCTCTTTTCTGAGCCCAAGAATAACCAACGAGCAGGAGGCGAGTATCTATTTCCACTTTTTATTTTTTCTCTCTTTTTTCTTCTTTTTTTGTTATTTTTCTTCATATTTTTTTTATAAGGAACTGTTTTAAACCAAAATGATTCTGTGCACGATGCACATCTCATAACGGCTGCGTCACCACTTTTGTACCACGCGTATTTGATTATATTGGAAAATCAAGGGGAAGTTATCTGTTTATGGGTGAGTGCTTCGAGTTTGATGACGTTGTTACACAAATGTAAATTGATATCGTACGTGTGAAGAACTATGTGGGAGAAATATCGAAGGAAATTTTTCCAAGGCCCGAAAAATAACACATCAAGAGGTTGAATCTTGACTGTCGTTTCTGCGGGAATAGTGTGAGCTTTGAAATATTCTTTCGTTTCCATGATTGGTTCCAGTTTTTTCGAATTTTGACCACTCCGCGAATCTAATAAAAGTACTTTTATTGTTGGATGATGGAGGGAACACTTGTTTGAACCACGTCCTCAAGAGGGCAGACGTTAACTTACCTGAATTTGAAGCTGAAACAAGGACATTGTCGGATTCGATCAAGTTTTTCTACACTTGTATTTCAAATTTACCATCTTTTTCTTGCAAAACAATAAATAAGGGTGATAACAAAACACCATACACAGAAATTAAAGGCTGTATAGTGTAGCTGTGGGTCATGGGAATAATTGGTTTTGTCAATGCTCGAAAGTTTTCTTGTCCTTTAAACGCAAGCGTATATCCTGCGCGCATTTCCAAATTGAAACCTGACTGATCGAAGTTTACGAAATTCTCTTTTCCAACTAACGAAATGTCATATTTCGCTCTTTGCATGAATTCATTGGCATGTTTTTTCTGTTCTTTTTTATGATTAATTGACTGTTTTGTAACGAATATGTTTATTTTTCTGGAAATAATTTGATGCTTTTGTTTAAATTTTTGTACCCATTTAGCAGAATCTTTGAATAGATTCGGCGATGAAGAAACTTCGTCCCGGGCTTTTAGAGCCCACCTTCAAATTTCCAAATTATGAACCGCCAATGATTTCTGAACAGCTTCTTTAAATGGATTTAATGCATATTCGGAAATTTTCTCCGGTTTTCCGATCGAGTTTCTGCGTTGGAAATCTGCTTTCCCCATCGATATACATAGTTGTCGCTTTAAATTCGATCGCTTGAACCTCACTCGCTCAGATTCACATTTTAATTTACGTTTTTTTCTCGACATTCAATATTTCACAGCATGTTTTTCATATTATTCATCGATCCCCGCATCTTCAGATTCAGATCTGAAATCTCATTGGCATTTTCTAAATGCAAAGCATCATAACTTTCAACAAACAGAGAATCATAAATTGAATTTTCCATAAGAACTTGTAGTTGCAAACTAAAAGCTCTTTTATCTTTAGTTATGGAAGATTCTAAATCATATCGAGGTCGTTCGTATGCTGTTGTTAATAGCTTCAAAATATGCTAGAGATTTATAGACACATTGTAGAGAGTTAAACCAATACCGCGTGAAAGGTTTGATGATATATAAGTTATTGTATGAGTATTTCAAAATTCCTTGAGATCAGATTATCATTACTTACAATTTAATATAGCGTGTAATGTATATGTTTGTTTTCTTCGATAAAAATATTGGCGAAAAAGAGGACAATGAATGCGTGACAATAGTAACTATAGTTTTGTGAGTTGAATATAGATAATATTCGTATTTCTAACCAGTCGGTTTTGAATTTGACGATGCAAACATGATTTCAAATTCCGTTCATGGAAAAAGAAATAGTTGTGAATAACTAGCAATTCACCTTCGATTATGATTTCTACTGAAATGGAATTATTCCGGATGATGAGCAGACAATAAGGTATGAAAAAGTAAAAAAAAAAGACGTCTGCAAATAAAGAAAGAAATTATTGTGAAAAGAAATAAATAAAGAAAAAGGACAAACAGAAAAAGTAGGTGTAGATATTCACCACCTCCTCGTTCATTATTCCTACGTTCGGTGGAGAACGAGGTGCGAATTTGTTGACACTGATAACTCTCGACTGATAATCGTTGGTAATGATTAATTATATATGACAAATGTGACATCTGAATGTTGTAATTTTACCATCAAAATGAATTCCGCAACATTGAAAACTTCACAGGAGCATTTTAGTATCCGAATCACTCGACTAATTGTAGTTTGAGTAAAGCAATTCTCCTACAAGACGTACTAATTCACGGTTAGGGTTTAGTTTATGAGTTGACCTGTTATTACAGTACAATGTTTTACATCCGAGGTTTTTTGAAACTTAAGAGACTTTGGTATATCATGATATTTTTAAAATAGGTTTTAGTAAGGAGAATCTAGGTTTGGAGTTGTCTAGAATTTCGTACCGTACCTAAGCTGAAATTATTGTGCGTTCAGAAAAGATTTTCGGACAAACAACCCATTTGTAGTTTTTGTTTGATTCGTAAAAAATAGCATGAGATATAAAAAAAATTAACTTTGTGAAAAAATCAGATGAGAGACGAAAAAAATTCATAAATAAAAGTTGTTCAACCAAAAATAATCTACTTTTTTATACACTTTTGTTATAAAAATTTGCTTAGAACCACTTTACGCTAGGATGTGTGTTTTTGGTTGAAATCGTAAAACATAACAAATACATTTTGTTTCAATACCAATGCATATTACGAATTTTAATAATGTAAATTTATTGAAATCAGAAGCATCTTTTGTGTGACTTTTGAAGCAATTTTATAGAAAAATTTTAAAGGATGAAGGATACTAAATGATACTGAAAGAAAATGATATCAGCTAGCTTTTGATAAAATGATAATTCTTTACGCCATACGCATTGATGAACAAAGTATCGATTTTTGTTTTTAATAATCGCAGACTTATAATTAAGCTCAATAATCTTCATAAAAGTAAAATAATGAAATAGCTTCAATTTCAAGGTTCTATTACGTATTAAAATGTAAGAGATCCTCATAACTATAACAATAGATTGATCTTCGGAAACCGCGTTGGCTCTCCATGAGCCATCCTAAATTTTTTATATTACGCGAATGGCGTAAACGCGTCAGTCAGCTGGCGCATCTGGAGCAAGAAGAGACAGCCCGATTAGTACAAATTCAGACAACATGACTTTTCAGTTGATTTGAGAAGAACTTCAGTAAAATCTACTGATTTTCTGTGCATTTTACCTCTTCGCCAGTAAAATATACTGAACTTCTTTTGAAGTCTTCTAAAATGTCACGTTGTCCACATTTGTACCGCTCATGATTTAAATTTTACAAATACTTTTTCTGTTTACGTTATAATGGGAGTGTTCGGGCCGCGGATTTCAAATTTTTGGAATTTGTTGAAAAAATTCTTTGATAAAAATACCTATATTATACCTTACAGATGAAGGTGTTTCGAAGCAAAGATTACCTCCAATATTAACACCGCTCAGAAAAATCAAGGACTCTTCTTCAAGTTCACGCGATCCAGCTTCAAATTCTAGAATTGCATGTCAGTATATTATAACTTTTGAAACTAACAAACAATTTTTGTGACTCAGAAAAAAATCTAAATTTCATTTCTTAACCCGGCAGAAATGTTTAGCTCTCTCCGTTTCCAAAATAAATTCGAAGAACCCGTTCCTTAAAAACCAAGTTTCTTTTCAAAAAATGAAATGTGTCTTTAGAAATTTATGAAATTTGTGGAAATTTATTGGAATTTGTAAAATTTGTAAATTTTGTTAAAATTTCTGATAATGATAAATTTAAATTTAAAATTTAAAGCTTTTTTGGGTTTCAATCGTGTGCAAAACTGCGCAACTACGAAAGTATTAAATCTATTATTTCTGATAATGTTTTGAAATTTGTGAAAATCTATGGAATATGTGGGCATTCACGGAAATGTATGGAAATTTGTAGTAATTCACCAGTAGCTTTTAATAACAGTTCTGCTAGACGCATACGCAGTAGCTCAATCTCTAATTTCTAAAATGTATAGAAATTTATATATAAAATTCTTGGAAATTGGTTAAATTTGAGATTTTTATGGTATATTGCCGGTAACTTTTGATAACCTCGATGATGTTCTGCTGGGCGTATGAATTGTGCTCGAATTTTTTGTGTTTCTTTGGCGTCCTGAAGTTTATTGGCCCTTCAGCGATATGACTTTCTGCAGTGTTGTTTTTAGAAATACAGTGCATATCCAACATTTGTCATAGGCGCTTATTCTGCGTACATATAAAAGTCATTCAGAAATAAACCATAAGAAAATACTGCATCCTTCGTGGCGTATAATTGAAGCCAGAACACCCAACTGAAGTGTGTTTTTCAGCATACCTAACTTCAAAAAGCGCGTGTTTATGAGCGCTGTTTAGGAATGCTTCTAAAATTTTTGACCGTCGAGAAAACATCTCGTTGTTGTGAGGGTTCTGTGATCGATGACGTTGAGTGTACAGTGCCACCCTGCCTGGGCTTAACGAATAAAGGTTCTCGATGACGGGTCTTCCTCAAAGTGCTGTGGAACTAGATCACGCTCTCCCACAATGCCGGAACCAGCTTTAGCTGCTCTTAATGTCAAAGTAGTTGAACGCACAATCAACAAGGCCTTCGCTGCAGTAAGGCTTAGGCTGGATTTATTCTCAACCCCGGTCACCTCATTTTCTGAGACATTTGACAGTCTTTCAACAAAATTTGACTTTACCGCTTTAAGACTCGCCAACGCCGAAAAACAACTTGCGGATCTTAATACCAGGATGATAGCAGCAGAAGGTACGATTGCGAACCTCCAGACCCCCGACCTTTCTCATCAAATCCTGAACAACAAAAGTCTCACTCGTACTTGCCTTGCCGAGATAGAGCAATGAGCTGCCAGGAAAAACACTCTCATTTTATTTGGGGTACCCGAGCAAGTCTTTTCTCGCGACAACGACGGCAACGTGGTCAATAAAATTCTATATCCATCATCTCCAATCTTTTCTTGGAAAGTATTCCTACCAACAAGCTCTCGAACATTCGAGCTTTGAGACTTGGTGTTTCCCCCAGGAGACGTCGAAGCCCGGTCCTATGAAGCAGGTCTGCGAGACGGTGAAAGCAGCGCATGCACTACTTTATTCCATCTTGCGGGCGAAAAGGGATGCCGGTACAGAAAAGCGTCTGGAACAAATATGGATCTCGCTCGACAGAATGAAGGTATAGCTGTAAGATCAAGCAGAGGCCAATAAGGAGTTAGCATCTCGTCGTCAAAACGGAGAGGTACACCTTGTCCTAAAATATCGTCAGGGAATGCTTGCGGTTCCCAAGGTAAGGAAGCAAATAAGTGTGTCGAAAGCATCATTAAACGTCAACTCGGGCTAGGGCTCTCAGCTTCTAGTAATTTAGACTACGTTACTCCTTCCCCCTCTAGGTCTACTCGTACCGCGGCGAGTTACGACTCTCAGATGATCTCCGTGTACTATCAAAACGTCAGGGGCGTATGCACGAAACTAAACCTATTGCATCAAGCTATTTCCCTTAGCTCTTACAATATCGGTGTTTTTACTGAGACATGGCTTCACGATAAAGTCGACACCACTGAGTTGGGATTTTTTGGGTATGACGTCTTTCGATGTGATAGAAATATATTTACGAATTTTCAACCAAAAAGATGAATTTTCAATGAACAATTCAATAGTTGAATTTATCACTGAACTCTGTTCCCCGAGAGAAGCTCCTACAGACGCGCATGGGGGTTCTGATTTCTTGATGGAGGTGTGCCCTTACCCTTTTTTTCCACGTAATTTCTTCATTGCTCTTTTCATTGGTCCATTGGTCCCAGCTGAACATTTATAACTATCATTCCAACGACATATAATTTGTCCATAAAGGTTGAAAATTGGAGAACTAATCAATATTAAATCAAATATTTAGCCCTGCTGCGGTAAGGTCGCCGAAACAGACATCAGCAAAAATCAGACTGTCGAGCGATGTCGCAAATCAATCAAGAAAAGAGTTTTTCATGAAGTTGAAGGACTTCTTGAAAAAATTTAACGATAGGGTGCGCGAAGAAAACCAAAATTGGTCGTTCTTCAGGATCTTCTCCCGGGGAACAGAATATAGATGTGATTGATTCTGAGCCTAAACTGGATAGTTAAATTTTCAGTTAAGAAAACAACTTTTACAAAAATGAAATTTTTTTAAAAAATAGTTAAATCTTCAGCGCAATAATCCAGTTATTAACCAAGCAAGATAAATTATGAAATAATTATCAACGAATAATGGTTTTTAATTTTCTAAAATATAGAGTTGCAAAGCATTTAATTCACAAGATCTTTCTTTCAATGCAGTTACTAGGTTTACTTTCACCAAAAATATTCCTGCTACCTTCACCAAATTTCGACGAAACTAGCCGCCTTTATTCCAGCTGCCCTTGGCTCTTTGGGATTACATTTGAGCTGTCTTTAGTTTGGACCAATAGCAAATCTTTGAGATTCGTGAAAAAAGTTCTTGAATAAAAATCCCCAAATTATATTTTACAGATGTAGATACACCACGACCACAGTACAACTTCTTACCAGGACTGCCAATTCAAAGCGGGCAGAGGCGTGAGTATATAATAATTTTTTTAACTAAAAAAAATTGCTGTGATTTAGAAAGAAAAATCAAAATCGTTGACCC
Source organism: Andricus grossulariae (assembly GCA_011634705.1). NCBI lineage: Eukaryota > Metazoa > Arthropoda > Insecta > Hymenoptera > Cynipidae > Andricus > Andricus grossulariae. The sequence continues at coordinate 12,421 of JAABKJ010003164.1, forward strand.
TTAAAGGCCTTTGAAACAAGTTTCGACTTTTAACTTCAAAAATACATATTATTATAGGAACTTATTATAGAAATTTTGCATTTTTTCTCTGGATAAAATTATGTAACTTTTTCCATTGTTGAAGTAAGCCGGAAGACAACGTTTTTACAACAGAAAAACTCTGCCTGCCGTGCGGGCACATTCTCATCGCGTTGAATTTTGAGCAGAAAACGTAAATTTTCAACTGAAAATGGAATAGCTAAATTTTCAGATAAAGATATTAATTTTCAACCAAACTGATGAATTTCCAACTAAAATGATGAAGCTTTAACAGAAATAGTTGGATTTTATGCAAAAAAAAAATTAATTTTCAAACATAAAGATTAATTTGCTACAAAAAAGACGTATCATTCTTCATGCAGATAAGTTTTCAAACAAATATTTCAATTTTAAAATGCAAAATATCCATTCTTAACGAAATAGTTGAGTTTTCGCCAAGAAAGGATAAATTTATTTTCAACGAGGTAGTTACACTATCAACCAGAGATGAATTTCAAATTAAAATAATGAATCTATCTATCTAATTATAATTCCGAAATATTTCTTCTTTGTAATAATAATTCTCCTCTAAAAACTGTTCGAAGTAGGTACTTCCTTTATCTAAAATTTAGATGTGGCACGTTTCAAATTGTGACGAATTCTGACTTGGAAGAGGGATTTTTTCAAATTCCTTTCTTCTAAATCCGAATTATAATTCTTAAAAAAAAATTCTCGTTCCATTAAAAAAATTACCTGTTTCATGTGAAATTATATTTCTTTACCGAAACTCCCTGTTCTAAAATAAAAACAATACTTTTTTTCTAAAATTCCCCGTTTCAAGTCAGATAAATGAGGAGTAAGGAAATAAAACATGACAGATCCATATTTTGAAGAAAAAAAAGAGAAAATGGTTGTTTCTGTATGATTGGGCTATCGTCAATTCGATGATGAAACTTAAGTCAGCTAAAAAAATCACACAGTAACAAATTTGCCAAAGGTTTTGCTCACAATGGAACACAGTAAAAAATCTTCCTCTCATAGAGTATAGATATATTTAAAAATGTACCAAATCTGACTCAGGGAACGTTACATTGTTAATATAGTATCATAAGCTCTCTTTTTAATTAATAAAAAGCAAGCAGTCATTTTTCGGGCTTTTACGGTAAAATTGTTCAATTTTCTATGTTAAGTCAAGTGCATTAAATGATAGTTGCACGTGAACAAGTAAGTATATTAATATTAAGTATCTTAAAATATATTCCTAATTTCATATTGCTACAAAATTCTTTGGATGTATGATAACAAGTACTAACTAACGTCAACAAAAATAAATACTCTTGAACAATGAAATGTAAAGATTCGTTAAAAACTAGAGATCGAAAATTTGGACGATTATATCTCACTCTCATGAATGACAATGTAAAAACAGTTTCACAATTCTAGCAAAAAAGACAATATTTTTAGTAGAGAACTCCTGAAAATAAAGCCTTTTGAATTTCATTAAATATATTATCTGGTACATTAATTTTATTTTAAATATTTTATTTCGTTGAACGTTTATATTTTTGCATTTGAGACCCCTTGAACAAAAAAAAAAACGGTTTTCATGAATGTGTATGTCTGTCTGTCTGTCTTTCTGTATGTATGTATTGTAACCTTTACTTTTTCAAGTTTTGTATTATAGAGATTATTGGCTCAGACCTAGGCCAATCAGAAAACCTTATTTTTAGTTTGTATTCTATTGGCCGTGCCTAAGCCAATACTGAATCCGAAGTTATAGAATTAGTTAAAGTTAAATTGATCTTACATTTTGTCTGAAGGGCGCCAGATCGTTTCCAAAAGAAACCCAAAACAAACAAGAGGTCCAGAAATCATGTTCTATATAAATTCCTATTATTCCACGTTTTCATTTAATTCAACTCTACTTTGGTATTAACATACTACCCTCTATGGTAATCTCTGTCCCCGCTCCCCACATACTAGCTCAACACAGAGAGGGGTAGGGTTAGGAAAAACCTGAGCAAGAATAAAATATTAAAACTGGGCCATGGAAATGAATAATGCCAGAATTACAGGTAACAAACAGAAAAACAATTTCATTTAAACAGCCCTTAACGCCTCACACTTAATAAACCAATCCCGTAATGAAAAATGCGACTCCAATATCGTTCCCTACTTATATCTAATGACACATGAAAGATATCGACCATTTACATGTCAGTGATCGATCGTGCTTCAGAACCTTATTCATAAGGTGTCCGTTATTCGCCCCAACGACTTAATGACCAACTTGTAATATTGATTGATGGCTCATCTTGCACTTAACAATTAAACTAAATCACCTAGCTAATATTAATTTTCATCCATGACAATGGTTATCTATTACACAGCCACACACAAAAAATAAGTGTCGTGATCTGGGGACGCGACATATGTTTTTCTATGGATTTTGACGCGCTGAATCCGAATCCGATGTCAGAATTTGCCCTGCACTTCAGCGTTTCACCCTAACCTCAAAAAACACCTCAAAATCGCTAAAATGGCCCGTTTTTCCTATACAAAATCGAACCAGACACATAATAATGCGTTTTTAGGGTAGCTGAGTCTAATAAGACTATTTGACGAGCCGATCAGGTAAAAATTCATTTATAACCTAAGAACCGTCAAACATAACCTCAAAGAATACCTCAAATCTATGGAAATGACATTTTTGTGCGCTGAAACTGGAACCTCACCACATTCTCATACGTTCTCGGATTATTCGAGTCCAATGTTACGGTTTCGTGAAACCTACTAGGTTACAATATATTTCTAACCTCAAGACAGATCGCGATATGCCTGAAATCTTTTTTCTTGTAGCATCAGACTCCCCATTAACCAAGTTACTGATTAATGAAGAGCTACGGTCGCATGATGACAACGTCGGATGGTCCGTTTTCCCACCATTACCAGACGCCGATACTGGGCTGACAACTGCATCGTAAACCACTTTTTATCTGTGCCGGCGATGAGGCCATGAACGTTGTTTACGCAGAGAACACGAAGTAATAATAAGGATACCGATCTCCGAGCATGCGTTCTGACTGCGGCAATTGCACCTTTATTGCCAAGCTCAGACGCTTCGAATCAGCACTATAGCCAGTCGGGCATGCGCAGTGCGCACTGTCATCTGCTATCTTCTTTTCTCCCGCGAGATGTATGCGAGTGAGCGCTACTCGCACAAATCTCGCGGAAGAAAAGGAGATTGCAGATGACAGTGTGCATGGAGATCGGTCTCATTATTACTCCGTGGTCCCTGGGTAAACAACGTTCATGGCGTCATGGCAGGCACAGATAAAAAATGTTTTACGATGCAGGGATTAGCCCAGTACCGGCGTCTAGTCAGGGTGAGAAAGCGGATGCTCCGACGTCGTCATCATGCGACCGCAGCTCTTCATCAATGGATAACTTGGTTAATGGGGAGTCTTATGCTACAAGAAAAAAGATTAGCATATCATGATCTGTCTTGGGATTAAGAATATATTGTAACCTAGTAAGTTTTACGAAACCATAAAATTGGACTCGGATATCCCGAGAAAGTATAGAAATGTGGCGAGGTTCCAGTTTTAGCGCACAAAAAATGTCATTCCCATGTATTTAAGGTATTCTTTGAGGCTATGTTTGACGGTTTTGAGGTTATGAATGAATTTTTACCTAGTTAGCTCGTCACATAGTCTGAATAAACTCAACTACCCTAAAAACGCATCAATATGTGTCTGGTTCGATTTTGTACAAGAAAACGGGCCATTTTAGCGATTTTGAGGTGTTTTTTGAGGTTAGGGTCCATACAAGAGCCGTTGGGCCAATTCTGATAGCGGATTCAGATTCATCGGGTACAAATATAAGAATTGATATGCTTCATCTCAAGAACAGGAAAGCCTAATTTTCTCAAGTTTTTTAAGGTTAGGGTGAAACTGACGCGTAGGGCAAATTCTGACATCGGATTCGGACTCATCGCCTCAAAATCCATAGGAAACATATATCTTGTCCCCAGGTCGCGAAACCTATTTTTTTGTGTGGCTGTGTAATTAAAGCGAACGAAAAAGAAAATAGGATTTTGAATGTGAAGATGGATGAAAAAAATTTTGACTTTAAATTTTTTTACTTGCATTATATTCTTCAGACTCTTTTTTTTAATTTTTTTAAATTCTTTTGGAGTATTTTGAATTATTTATGAAGTCTTTGAATTTGTATACATTTTCTTAATTCGTTTGGTTAGGATGTGGAACGCGAAAGCTAAAATTTTATCATGTTTTTCAACAATTACTGGTATTTCTATTGGGTAATGATCAATTTTTGTCCGCCATAATTGTAAAACATGTCATAAATCTTCATGAGTCAGAAGGAAGAATGAGGAAGCGACTATACTTATATAAAGTGAAACAGTTTTGACAATGTTCATTAGTTACACTCTTATCAAAATTCTTCAAAAGTAGAGGATCTTATTTTTTTTAATGTGGACGCTAATTGCTATTCTGTACTTCATCATAGCGACTTGCCCTGATCCTATTGGTAAATATGATACCTATAATTCAAATTCCGATTTTAATCGCAGTTACTTTCTATTCGGAACTGTTCAAATAGCAATAAATTATTTAAATGTTGAACTATAACTACAAATAATTCATCATCATTTTTCGGCTGATAGGAGGTTATTTTCTAATTATTCCCGAATTTGAATGTTCAAATCGATAAATTAAGCATTTTAAATCTTCTGTGCATAAAATAATGTATTTCGCCAGAGGTATTCAACGTTTTTATAATTAATTGAAATACAAAAAACAGAAACTTTCTTTTCGGGGCAAGATCAACCAATGAGAAGTTTGGAAAATGTAGTTTGCACGAGCTAGAATGCTAGAGAATTGTGTAATTACTGTACATGTTCCAATCTAATGTTTCCAATAATTGAAACACCGAAGAATCCAAGCGTAAAATGTTTACATCCTAAGATATTTATATTTTACACAGAAAAAATACCGTCGTAGATCTTCTCCCGCATGCGGGGAAAGAAATGCAGCTTGTTAGAAATAAATTTGTTATTAAATCATTGTTTTATAAAGATAATGAGTACGTATAAATACATGATCTTCAATAATGGGGGGTTAAAAATAATAGAAAAGTGAATCAACTTCACTTCACTTACCAACGTTGAACACAATGTAATCCTCTTTTTCTTATTGCAGAGTTAAGTTCACAGAATAAATTTTCACCTGGTGGCGACTGTGTTCCTGGTGTGCCTTGCGGCGGACGTTCTTCTCGTGATATTGACCTAAATCATCCTCCTGTCGAGTCTCCTCCTCCTGCCGAGCTTCCTCCACGTGCCAGATCCAGGACTCCTCCTGCGATGAGTCCTCCTGCTTCCAGGTCCATATTATTACCTATGAGCCTTCCTTCTATTGATGGATATGAAGGTGGACTTGACCAGCTCAGATTCATTCGGATTATTTCCAATAGAAATCCTCGCCAAATATTCGAACTTCGAAGATACACTTTTCCTGTCGATAAATCACTTCAAATAAAATCAGGAAGAAACACGTATCATCCTATGCTAACCCTAGAACAAATTGTATTATCAACATACGATGGTGACGTCTTTGCAATATTGAAGTCTGTAGATGTTCTTGCTGGAATATATAAGCGTTTTAATTCCGAGATTAAACGTGTTAAAATAAACATGGAAAGCCGCAATGTTACCCAAATGATCCCAGAAGAAATCATTGAAAATCCAGTTGGTCTTCAACGAAAAATCATGCTCAATTATAAAGTATATAATATTAACTAAACTCGCGATCTGAAGTCGGATATGAATGTTTTATGGAACTGATAATTGTATTAAATAGTTATAATGTTATGGTTCTTGATGCTTTAATCTTTGATCAATGCCTAGCAGGTCTTTTTAATTGTTTATTTAATCCATTTTGTTAGGGATTTAACTATTTTCTTCAAAATTCGTATTTTATAGGATTAATAGAACTATTTCTGATTCACAGTTATAGTCTATTATAGTTGAGATATCAACTATTACGTTTTTCTTTGAGAATTTGTATTCTTTAATAAAAATTTTACTAAATTGGTAGAAAGGTGAACCAGTTTGTTAGAAATTCTTTTTCTTATGAAGGCGCATCGCTTAAGTTAAAGAGTCATCTCTGTGGATGAAAGTTCACCTATTTTGTTAGAAATTTCTTTCTTGTGGTTAAAAATTTCTGTTCTTGCTAGAAAATTGATATATTTCGTGATAAAAATATCAAATCTTTTTGTTAAAAGGTGCAACTGGTTCCCATGAGCATCATCTACTTCACTTTATGAATCGGGGTCTTGAATTGCCCTTCGTCTCCTGGCGGTTGTCGCGCTTGAACAATAGCATTCATGTCACTGTGTGATCTTGTAGGGATAAGTTCATGCTTTGCATTAATAACGATTTTTCGATACTATTTAATGAATCCCAGAATCATATCGACTGGTATACTATCATCGAAGTATCGCTTATCATTGGTGCGATGTTTCTTTCGGGATGTCGAGCTATCCTTCATTCTCGATAAAATAAATTTTTTCAGGAGCGAGTGAGACGTAGCATTTCATCGAGCTAGTGAGACCGAAATCCTTACAACGATCAATCTTAGTACCATTGTGTCACTCCATCAGGCCTTGTCAGTCTTCCATACACGTGCAGTGAACTCTTAATGGGTAGCGTACACACATCTTGATGCTGGAGAGCAATTCAAATTTCATCACTGTTGTTGAATGATGGTGAGGCATAAGGCTGATGTTCATGGATCTCGTTGTCAGTCATGGACTCATCAAATCTTACTAGTGCTGCAATGTACAGTATTTCTCCCATTCTTATTACTACAGACGGAAATGAAAATATCTCCAGTATCCTTTTCCACGAAAAATCTTCACACCAAGATGTGTCAAAAAGAAAACGCTCTGTGATATTAGCGCATTGCGCGCTGGTTGAGAAATGGCTAGTGTTTAGCTTGGTGGCTTTCTTTTACAGACTTCTTTGCGATTGCACACGATACCCATTATGATGTTTTGACATTGATATTGCACTCTACTCAAAGAACATTCACTTTGAGTTATTATTGGACTTCATGTTTATTGTAATGCCGTCAACTGCTAGAGCCTTCTGGACATTACACTCAATGTCACCAATATTGTAGCCGTCAGTAGGTATGATTATCATTCGGTCACCGACATAAATTTTATTCTTTCCAGTGTCAACGTTAGGAATCGAATTGAATGCGAGCAATTGAACTAATATAAGTGCACAGTTTTTATGAGGAGGGACTTATGGTTGTTAAAAATACTCTGCGCCTGTCACAAAAGACAATGCTGTAATCGTGAGAGTAAATTATTCATCTTTGATGGCATTCTGCTCCATGCTGATTCTAGTTAGTATATAACACGCTCTGGAGCTGGATCATTCAGGCTGAAACCTGGTGCTGACATAACAATCGCACTGGGCAAGTTTTCTACGTCATTTCAAACTACAATCGTGGTCCTTCTGGCCTGCCTGGGAGAGATTAGTAAACCTGCGATTATTAATCACCACATTCACATATGTTGTAACAGCAAAGCTGCTCTCAAGGCTCTCTAATCGGAAGAGTTTACATGCATGAGCCAGAAACCCTTGGACATGTTCTCAGTGGATGCTCGAAGTATACATGCTACGGTTACATACAGAGACAATGCCGGTCTGAAAGTGTTATATTGCCATCTTCAGCACCTCTATCGTGTTGATGTAGTGCCAGTCTTGCCATACGCCCAGGGCTAGAGAACGGACTCCTGCAAACCCTAGCCCCTGGAGCGACTGCTGGGGGCCGCTGCATGCGGGATGGTGGTGATGGTGAGGTGCGAGATCGTCAGCTAGATCTCATTAATCAAACAGATGTTCAGCAAGAAGTGCATCAAGTGGGACACCAAAATGAATGGGGAATTGGTGCATCTTTATTATGAAAGTGCGAAGTTTGAAACACCATGCGAAAGAGGATACAATTTTAGAAAGAAATTTGCTGCAAAGTATCCTCAAATAGATAAAGTCGCACTAAGAGATCTTATCGCTAAGGTGAAGGACATCAGGACTAATTCGACACATCTCAGAGGGTCAAGCAATGAAGATTAAACAACAGGTTGATTGGGCGTGGAAAAACCTCGGCAATGAACATCAGTTAGAGGAAGCCGCATCACACGAACAAGCAGCGGCAATTGATGTTCTTCCTCAACCTAATGATGATCCAGGACCACCACATCCCCCAGAGGTAGATGGCCTGATAAAGGCAAAGCCAGAAGCAGAGGTTCAACAACCAAGAAGGCGATTGAAATGGACATATCATGTGAACAGAGATGTAATGCGCTTTTATTTCCTGGCAAAGAAAAGTGAGCAAAGTATAAGAAGAGAAGATCATCGGCTCTTTTTATTCAAGTATCCAGAACTAGTCACAAGAATAAATGAGCAGAATCTAGCAAATCAAAGACGCTCAATATTTGTAAACAGATTGCTTTCGGCTGTTGAAATAGCTGTCATCGAAAAGGAAGTGGATACGCAGCTTCCTATTGATGAACTTTCCTTGAAAGATGTGGACAACGAAGACCTGATTGAAGCTGAAGGCATAGATGCTAGGGATAATGAACATTAAGTACCGTTTCCACTAGAAACACATCCGGAGATTAATAACGATGATCTAAACAGCGAAATCTCAGAAGAACTACAGCACCCTAAGAGGAATTTCGTTCATGATTCACTGGAGTTCAGACATGTAGAACCAACACAAAGGGGTTCTATGCCCAAGATGAATATCACAAGTGATCTGCATGCACTAATAGAACATCTGAACAGCAAGGTTTTACGTATGCATTTTAACGCAACACAAACTATGTTAGAGGTGAAAACTCTTGAATACTGTGCAGCTGTGGCAACCGTTAGAACTTTGGGCCGCCGAATCAGGCCTATAAGTGTAGTGTTGGCCCCAGGAAGGGAGCGAGATCGACCATGGAAGATCAGATTAGATACGGATGTCAGCAACGTGAGGTGAAAATTGGGTCGACTGGCTCAATATAAAAAAGAAATTAGAACCAAAAAGCTGATACACCATGTTGCTAAAATCGTCCACTCTCGGTACATCGACACATTACCACCAGGAATGTTGGATGATATTATAGACTCCCAATGGCAGAGACTTGATGTCCTTACTGCTAGACTGCGTCGGTACAAGAAAAGTAGTGCAAGAAGGCAACGAAATGGAACTTTTCAAGCAGATGGAAGAAGGTTCTATCGTGAATCGAGTGAAATGCAAAATAACCAGAAAGACACCAAAGTCCCTTAACTGTAAGACACGACAAACTATTGGTCAAGTGTTTAGGCGAAAAGAAACATAAGTCATTCAGGCGATGCGTGGTTTCTACTAGAGAAGGCAAGTGCTAGCAATAACCCTGAAATGGAGCTTAGTAACATCACAGCTTTAGATGTTTCAGCGGTTTCAAAAAAAGAAAGTAACTGGAAAGCTCTAGGTTCGGATATGGTTCACAACTCCTGATTCAAGTACCTGACTAGTCTGCATGCTGTGTTGGCAAGGTGTTTTCAGAAGATCATCATACATTCAGATCTGCTGCTAGGCTTTATGCTCCGGGGTACTACGTATATGTTACCTAAAACACCAGACACCTAAAATCCATCTGAATTTCGACCGATAGCCTGTCTTCCAACAACATATAAATGTCTTAGAGCTATCATAGCAGATAAGGTATATTCTGACTGCGAGGAGAATGACCTCCTTGGAGAAGAACAAAAAGGATGTTGTGAAAACTCGCGAGGCAGTAAATATCTAGTCACTATAGATGCTGTTTTCATGTCGCAAGCATGTAAACATCAGAGAAACTTGCACATAACATACATTGAAAGCCAGCTTTTCCTTCCGTAACACATGACCATTTTCTTGATGTCTTAAAAATATACAATATTTGCCCATGCATCACCTGAATCGTGCGATGATGCTTTGGTGTACTAGAATCAAGTATTTTGATTACAAATAACCAAGGATAACTAGATCAATACGCACCACGACGCATATATCTCAAGGAGACTCCTTCAGTGCATTATGGTTCTGGTTAGCGTTAAACCCACTGAGCAAATCACTAAATAGGATGTCTCATAGGTTCCGAATATATGGTAATGAGCATGGTCATAAAGTGACTTATCTTCTATACATGGATGACCTGAAGCTACACGCTAGCTCGGATCAGAAACTGCAGCAAGTCATCGATGTCACAAAGCAGTTTTCCAATGATATCTACATAGAATGCGGACTAGATAAATGCAGAACAGTGCATTTAATCAGAAGAGAATAAGGGATCGCAGAGCTAGAAACGCTTTCAAGACTGACGTCGATTCAGGATACGACAGTCAAGAAAAGCCTAACGTCTGCCTTCACTACAAGACACAGATTGATTCTGAAGAGTTCTCTTAACGCATCAAGCAAAATCAGGACAATCAACACCTATGCTATCCCTGTCCTCACGTACTCCTTTGGGCTTCTCAAATGGTCTAACACCGACCTTGAAAGGTTAAAAAGAACCGTCTCCGTAGAAATGACGAAACACTAAATGCACCACAGCAATTCGGCGATTGAAAAGGTAGTTCCACCACGACAAAGAGGGGATAGGGGCCTTATAGATGTCCAGAAACTGTTTAAGTCACAAGTTATACATTTGCGAGACTATTTCAACAGCAAGAAAGATATTGCGCTTTACAACTCCATCTGTAGAGCTGATCTGGACTTCAGGCCCTTGAATTTGTCCTCAGAGAAGGCCCTGAATATAAAGTCAGCAGCAATAGAGGAATTAAAAACGCAATGGAGACAAAAAGCCATCCACGGCGAACACCCCAACATGTTAGATGAACATGAAGTGGATAGTGAGGCATCCAATATTTGGCTGAGAAAGGGCATCCTGTATCCAGAAACAAAAGGTTCCGTTATTGCGATTCAGGACAGGGTTGTCAGCACCAAAAATTATCACAAACACGTGTTACATCAAGTCGTGGTTGTTCGATGTTGATTATGTGGAGATACCAACAAATCCAACAAACACATTATTGATGGTTGTCGCGTAATGGCTCAAAGAGAATGTGCGCACAGACATAATGATGTGGCGGGCATTATACATTAACAACTTGCCCTACACCTAGGACTCTCAATATAATGGATGCCTTTCTATAGATACATTCCAATGTCCGTTTTAGAAAACGAAGATTACATCTTATATTGGGATGTTACTATCCAGACAGATCATTACATCCGGGCCAATCGATTCGATATCGTGATGCGAGAAAAAAAGGTGGAAGAGTCTACATCATTGACATTGCTTGTTTACTTAACCGAAATATGCAGGCATCGTATACAACCAAGATGCACAAGTATAACGAGCTGGGGCATAAAGACAACATGGAGGAAAGTGAAACATGCATCCATTCATCCTATTGTGATTTCGGCTACAGGCAATCTGCACGCAAGATGCATTAAACATCTTGAACATTTAGGAGTCAGTAGAGTACTGGCAGCAGCTCAGAGGAGACTGTTGTCACCTCCAACGGCTATGATGGAAAACTAGGTTCACCTGAGAAACGGTTTGAAAAAAAAATACATTTTGAAATCATTCTAAAAAGATGGAAAAATAGCAGCAATCTTTTCTTAATTTAACGGAACAGCGTTATTTCTTTGAGGCAATCAAAAAGTTTTGATTATGAAAATTGGAATTACTTTCTCTATCATGGGTGTGCGTAGAAAACAAGGCATATTATCAAAGCATTCTGTGTTGATTTTAAAACTTCAAAATTTTGGGAAAAGACTGGAAAAGTTTAGAAATAAATTCCAACAAACCAAACAAAAAATGAATTCCGCGAAAGTAGGATTTAAAAGAAAGTAATTAATAAGGGAGTCATGACCTACAATTCACAGACGGTATGAATGACTTTTACAAGAATCTATTTGTAGGTAAAGTTATGGAGCATAACGTATTGCGACATAGAAGACGACAAGTCTGAAAATCTCTTTGAATGAATCTTTTGCCTCTGAGATTATGTCTATAATTAAAAACTTAAAGGATGGTAAGGCTGCTGGTGTGAATGGTATTACTAATTAAATTCTTAAAACCAATGACGAATATATTTATTATAGCTATTAATGCCATAATTTATATTTTATATTTATACTTATACATTTATATTTATAATTATAAGCCATGATGTATAATAAATAGTTAATACATATATGTATCTCTCTGAAAGGCTGAGCGTGCTGATGATTACATGTGCATCTACAAGGGAGAGGATGATACAGGTAACTGTATTTTTGGACCCGTAAAAAGCATTTAATATGGTAGATAGAATTAAGCAATACATGCAACTAGTAAAGCGAAAGTTTAGAAAATTGGACAACTGGGTTATTGATTTGATGTTAGGCAAGGTGTTAGGTAAGGATGCGTTCTGTCAAAAGTTCCCATGATATTTTTCTTCAACGAAACTAACAAAGCATGTTTACAGACCGTTGTCAATTTGAAATTATTCATTATTGAACAAACAATGGGCAGTTTCAATTATTTTCTTTATTTTACACTCATTCCTAGGGTATACTGCGTGTGTATACAAAATTTCAAACAGTTTCAATAATATTTGACTGACGGGCCCTAAATTCATCTCCTTCACGAATGCATTTGTTGATCTTTTGGTTTCATATAAACTGGCAAATTTGAACCGATCCAACTCACAGTGGGCTATTTCGCAAAATTCACTTTTAAGACCGAAAATCTCTCGAAAAAATTGACCAAAATAAATGTTTCTTGAACCAAGCTCATTAAATGCACAATAAGCGGAAATTATAGAAAAATCTTTCCTAAATTTCCCACCTGGAGAATGCGGAAAAAGACCGGCACTTTTTGGCAAAATTGTACTGGAACTGGAAAAAAAATTGTTTTCTGTGCAAGACACCATATCTTATAGTTTTTCCAATGCAGAATTTAAATCTGCTAGGAAAAATAGCGTAATATTTTTTTTCTGAGAAAAATCCGGATACGGATGAAAAACACAATATGAAGAGACAAAAATCGGCAACATGATGCTGACTCGACGAAGTAGATTATCTTCAGGTTTTCAAGGTAGCTGAATCCAAATCTGAACTCAGAATTTTCAAATAAGAAATGGCGCATCCAACATAGCGGAACGAAATTTGGAAAAATTTGGGAATATTTACAATATAGTCCATATTTACATTTTCCCGGTCGCTAAATCAAAATCTGCATTCACAATTTCAACACCAGAAAAATTCCGACAAATACTGTTTGAACCAAATCTGAAAAAATTCTATAAACTTTAATAAAAATGGTAATACTTACGTTTTTGAGATTGCTGGATCTAAATCTGACGTCACACGTAATGTCACGTCATATGTCTACTTAATGTTATGTTTCTTGAACTACAATTTTATTCATGGAGTACTTGTTAAAACTGGAAAAAATATATTCACGTTCAAGCTGTAATTGTTTTTCTCAAGAACGGAAAAAATTACGAAAATTGCTACACAAATTTTCAAGGCGAATATAAAGGAGGGTGCGAGTTTTAGGCCCAATGCGTCCATCTTAGAGAAGTGTAATACCTTGTGTTTTTTGGTACGCTGATTCCAAATATGTTCTTAGTTTTTCTGTTAATTGAGCGGTTTCAGAGATGAAGAGAAAACATTGTCATAACCCACTCGCAGGCTCTCTCGCACAAGCCCCAGCCAACGCGCAACCCGCCCGATGCCGTACATACCCTGTAGCGTACATCCCCACGCCAGTAGTAGCGCGCCCGGCCGGCAGGCGATGACGCGACCAGTTTTCGTACCCACAAGCGCCCTAGTGGAGTAGCTTTCCGATAGGCATATAAAGGGGTCGGCTCTAGCGCCAAGGCATCCCTCTCAACTGAGCAGACTCTGTT
>JAABKJ010003165.1:0-26440 GCA_011634705.1 Andricus grossulariae
ACTCCAACATTTTCTATTTTCTTTCCGATTTTCAGGTTACACCGTTACAAAAAATCAAACTTTAGTATTTTAAATTTGGTTTGTTTCCCAAATTCTGGGAGAAACGACTTTCCTCTACTCAAGCACGATCTTTTTTATTTAATTTATTTTCAAAATAGGTCAGGAAAAAGTCAGGGAATTTCGAAACTGGAATTTTGTAGCAAACTTGATACATTTCTGTTCTAAATTTTCAAATCCAAGATCATAAATCGTATAATCAATTTTTTTCAGTGAATTGATATTGTTTTCCGAATCATTTCCCAATTATTAGATCAAATGATTTCTCATCCATTAAAACCATTTTCTTGTTTCGAGTCCGAACTTGATATGGCAAGAATTAAAAAAAAAAATTGAAAAAATCTAACTGTTTGGAATTCGATTTTTGCAATGATTTTCTGTTTACAGTCGCGTGTTATGGTGTTGGAAAGAAGTGCGAGGCGATCAAAAACTTGCTGCGTAACGAGTGTTTCGTCCGGTCCTTGACGTAATTAATGGCGAGCGGTGCATCGGGACAGGCCCGCCGTGTAATAATCGGTAATTACTTGAAGTAATTAAATAATGCGTTTATCGCGTTGAGATCGCCAGCGGACTGGGTGGCCCCGAGGATACCGGGACTGCAACTGAGCAGGCGCCTATCTTTAGCGAAAGAGGAGTCCCGGCGACAGTCACGATAAATCTTCGATCGAAATTTATTGCACTCAATATATGCAACCATATCTCACAAACTCAGGCTTTTAACATCAAAGTACAATGTTTCACAAAAAGACCTCTAATAGATAAAAAAAGGATTTGTTTAACTTTCTCAAAGGAAAGGCTTCAGGCTTTTCTTATGAAAGTTTAGTATCTTTTTGAAAGGTTGCAATGCAGTGATGGATAGACAACATTTTGATGGAAAATTTTTTTGCTCGATGACAAATTCTTAGAAAATCAGATACACATTGTGGTAAAAGGATTTTTTTCGAAATCTCATTAAATAAAAATATAATTTGAATATATTTTGAATATATTGAATATTGATATATTGAAAAATATTAAATATATTTTGAATATATTTGATATATATATATATACATATATATCTTTTCGATAATTTTCTTATAAAAGTCTAGCATCTACCTTAAGGGATTGCAGTACACAATAAGATAAGCAACATTCTGATCGAAAATTGGTATATTGCATAAAAAATTCTTAAACATTCAAACACACTGGTAAAAAAATGTTTTTAAAATCTCATTAAGAAAATATTAATGCAAAAAATAAATGATAGAAGATTGGTTTTAATTTCTAAGAGGTAAGGTTAAAACCTTTTCGTATGAAAGTTTAGCATCTACTTTTATTTCAAGGGATTGCAGTACAGAACTAGACAACCAACATTTTGATCAAAAATGGGTTTATTGACTAAAAAATTCAGTGAAAATCAAATACACATTGTGAAAAAGTATTTTTACAAAATCTCATTTAATAAAAATACTTTAAAATTGAATAAATAAAAAACAAGGTTGGTTTAAATTTCCGAAAGTCAAGGTTTCAGGCTTTTCTTATAAAAGTTTAGCATCCACTTTAAAGGATTGCAGTATAGAACTAGATAAGCAACGTTTTGATGAAAAATTGGGTTATTGCATAAAAAATTCTTAAATAACCAAATACACTGGTAAAAAGATTTTTTGGAAATCTCATTGAAAAAAGATGAATCATGAAAGTTCAGCATCCACTAGGAAGGATTGCAGTACAGAGAACTAGATAACCAACATTTTGATCAAAAATGGGTTTATCGCATAAAAAATTTTTCAAAAATCAAATAAACATTGCCGTAAAAGTATTTTTTCGAAACCTGATAGAATTAAAATATATGAAAATCAAATAAATGAAAAAGAAGATTGGTTCAAATTTCCGAAAGTGAATGTTTCAGGCTTTTCTCATGAAAGTTTAGCATCCCCTTTAAAGGATTGCAGTACAGAACTAGATAAGCAACATTTTGATCAAAAATGAGTTTATTGGCTAAAAAATTCTGTAAAAATCAAATAAATATTGTGGTTAAAGCATTTTCTCGAAATCTCAATAAATAAAAATATTTAAAAATTAAATAAATAAAAATGAGATTGGTTCTAATTTCTGAAAGTGAAGTTTTCAGGCTTTTTTTATGAAAGTCTAACATCTTATTTAAAATATTGCAGTACAGAACTACATAAGCAGCATTTTGATCGAAAATTGGTTTATTGCATAAAAATTCTTAAACAATCAAATACACACTTTGGTAAAAAGATTCTTTTGAGATCACATTAAGGAAACATTAATTAAATAATGAATAATGAAAGATTGGTTTTAATTTCTGAAAGGGAAGGTTTCAGCCTTTTCTTATAAAAGTTTAGCATCTGCTTCAAAGGATTGCAGTACAGAACTAGATGAGCAACATTTTGATCGAAAATGAGTTTATTGTATAAAAAGTCTGCAAAATCAAATAAACATTGCGATAAAAGTATTTTCTCGAAATCTTATTGGCTCAAAATATTTCAAAATTAAGTAAATGAAGAAAAAGATTGGTTTAAATTTCCGAAAGTATAGGTTTCAGGCTTTTCTTAAAGAAGTTTAGCATCCACTTTAAAAGATTGCAGTACAGAACTAGATAAGCAACATTTTGATCGAAAATTAGATTATTGCATGAAAATTTCTTAAAGATTCAAATACACACTTTGGTGAAAAGATTTTTCCGAAATCACATTATAAGAACATTAATTGAAAAATAAATAATAAAAGATTGGTTTTAATTTCTGAAAGGTTAGGTTTCAGGCTTTTCTTATGAAAGTTTAACATCTACTTCAAAGTATTGCAGTACAGAACTAGATAACCAACATTTGGATGAAAAATGGGTTTATTGGCTAAAAAATTCTGTAAAAATCAAATAAACATTGTGGTAAATGTATATTTTCGAAATCTCATTGTAAAAAAAAAATTCCGAATTAAATAAATGAAAAAGAAGATTGGCTTAAGTTTCTGAAAGTGAAGGTTTCAGACTTTTCTTATAAAAGGTAAGCATCAACTTTAAAGGATTGCAGTACAAATTCTTAAATATTCAAATACACACTTTCGCAATAAGATTTTTTCGTAATCTCATTAAAAAAATATTAATTGAAAAATAAATAATAAAAGATTGGTGTTAATTTCGGTCATTAAGGTATCAGGCTTTTGTTTTTTTGAAAGTTTTGTATCTTTTTTGAGGGTTGCAATGCAGAACTAGATAGACAAAATTTTGATCGAAAATTGTTATACAGAATAAAATTCTATTAAAAAATTAGATGCACAGTGTGGTAAAAGGATGTTTTCGAAATATCCTTTCAATGGTTTTCTTATAAAAGTTTAGTATCTACCTTAAGGGATTGCAGTATAGAACTAGATAACCAACATTTTGATCAAAACTGGGTTTATTGGCCAAAAAATTCTGTAAAAATCAAATAAACATTGTGGTAAAAGTATTTGTTGGAAATCTCATTGAATAAAAATATTTTCAAATTGAATAAATGGAAGAGGAGATTAGTTTAAATTTCCGAAAGTGAAGTTTTCAGACTTTTCTTATAAAAGTTTAGCATCCAATTTAAAGGATTGCAGTACAGAACTAGATAAGCAACATTTTGATCGAAAATTGGTATATTGCATAAAAAATTCTTAAACATTCAAATACACACTTTGGTAAAAAGATGTTTTCGAAATCTCATTAAGAAAATATTAATTGAAAAATAAATAATAAAAGATTGGTTTTAATTTTTGAAGGGAAAGGTTACAGCCTTTTCGTATGAAAGTTTAGCATCAACTCCTATTTCAAGGGATTGCAGTACGGAACTAGACAATTAACATTTTGATCGAAAATTGGTATATTACAAAAAAATTCTTAAAAATTCAAATACACACTTTGGTGAAAAGATGTTTTCGAAATCACATTAAGAAAATATAAATTAAAAAATAAATAATAAATGATTGGTTTTAATTTCTGAATGGAAAGGTTACAGCCTTTTTCGTATTAAATTTTTAGCATCAACTCCTATTTCAAGGGATTGCAGTACAGAACTAGATAACCAACATTTTGATCAAAAATGGGTTTATTGTCTGAAAAATTCGGTAAAAATCAAATACACATTGTGGCAAATGTATTTTTACAAAATCTTATAAAATAACAATATTTCAAAATTAAATGAATGAAAAAAAGGTTGAATGAATTCCCGAAAGTAAAGGTTTCAGGCTTTTCTCTTAAAAGTTTAGCATCCACTTTGAAGGATTGCAGTACAGAACTAGGTAAACAACATTTCGATCGAGAATTGGTTGCTTGTATAAAAAATCAAATACACATTGCGTTAAAAGTATTTTCTCGATGTCTCATTAATTGAAAATATTTGAAAATAAAATAAATGAAAAAGAAGATTAGTTTAAATTTCCAAAAGTGAAGGTTTCAGGCTTTTCTCATAAAAGTGTGGCATCCACTTCAAGGGATTGCAGTACAGAACTAGATAAGAAACATTATGATCAGAAATGGGTTTATCGCATAAAAAAATCTTTGAAAATCACATAAACATTGCGGTAAAAGTATTTCTGCCTAATCTCATAGAATGAAAATAATTGAAAATAGAACAAATGAAAAAGAAGATTGGTTTAAATTTCCGAAAGTGAAGGTTTCAAGCTTTTATCATAAGAGTTTAGCATCCACTTTAAAGGGTTGCAGTACAGAACTAGATAAACATTTCGATCAGAAATAGATTTATGTATAAAAAAATCTTTAAAAATCAAATATACATTGCGGTAAAAGTATTTTTTCGAAATCTCATAGAATGAAAATATTTGAAAATAAAATAAATAAAAAATGAGATTGGTTTTAATTTCTGAAAGTTAATGTTTCAGGCTTTTCTTATGAAAGTTCAACATCTACTTCAAAGGATTGCAGTACAGAACTAGATAAGCAATATTTTGATCGAAAATTGGTTTATTGCATAACAAATTCCTAAACATTCAAAGACACACTCTGGTAAAAATATTTGTTCGAAATCACAATAAAACAATATTAATTAAAAAATAAATAATAAAAGGTTGGTTTTAATTTCTGAAAGGGAAGGTTTCAGGCTTTTCTTAAAAAAGTTTAATATCTTTTTGAAGGGTTGCAATGCAGTACTAGATAGACAACATTTTGATTGAAAATGTGTTTACTGTATGAAATTTTCTTACAAAATTAGATACACAGTGTGGTAAAATGATTTTCTCGAAATCTCATTGAATAAAAATATTTTAAAAAAAATATATATATATAAAAGAAGATTGGTTTAAATTTCTAAAAGATAAAGTTGTAGGCTTTTCTTATGAAAGTTAATTTTTCCATGGAATGACGGTTTTCGACCTACTATTCATTATTGAAATGTTTATTAAAAAACAAGCTTTCGCTAAACGACGTTGAGCCTCATCAGAAATACATTTTGTGAAAAATAAATTATTACCTAATAAAAAAAGAATTTAACAATGTCTACTTACTAAAACATGAACTGACGCTAGTGAACAAACCAAACATCCTTTTAATAATTTTCTTATAAAACTTTAGCATCTACCTTAAGGGATTGCAGTAAAGAACTAAATAACCAATATTTTGATAAAAAATGTGTTCATTGGCTAAAAAAATGTTTAAAAATCAAATATACATTGTGGCAAAAGTATTTTCTCGAAATCGCATGGAATAAAAATATGTCCAAATTAAATAAATGAAAAAGAAGATTGTTTTAAATTTCTGAAAGTGAAGGTTTCAGGCTTTTCTTATGAAAGTTTAACGTCTACTTTAAAGGATTGCAGTACAGAACTAGATAAGCAACATTTTGATCGAAAATTGGTATAGTGCATAAAAAATTCTTAAACATTCAAATACACGATTTGATAAAAAGATTTTTTTGAAATCTCGTTAAAAAAATATTAATTAAAATATAAATGATGAAAGATGAGTTTTAATTTCTGAAAGGGAAGGTTTCAGCTTTTTCGTATGAAAGTTTAGAATCTACTTCAAAGGATTGCAGTACAGAACTAGATAACCAACACTTTGATCAAAAATGGGTTAATTGTATAAAAAAATCTTTAAAAATGAAATACACATTGTGGTAAAAGTATTTTTTCAAAATCTCATTTTATGATACAACAATTTAAAACAAAAATTTTATAAAATTTATTTAAAATGGTAACGTATTCATAATTGTTATAACCTTTTGAAATTAATTTTCTAATTTTAATTGTAAGATGGTTTATTCCGTGTATGAACAATTCTTTATTAGATATGTTACCAAATTGAAATTCCTGTCTTTGAATATTAATGGTCAGGAAAAATGGAAAATTGTTTGGGATAAAGTATATAATATTCTTATTAGTAATTTATTTGTCTTGTATTTCTATTTCTTTTTTCATCATTACTTTGTGTATAAAATTTATATTTTTCGGTATAAAATCCATCTATTTTGTTGAAAATTGAACTACTTGGCGAGCGATTTTTTTATGAATTCAACTATTTTGTTGAAAATTCAAATGCTTGGTTCAAAATTCAAGTATTTTATTCAAATTCGTTGCTTTTGTTTTTTGTTAAAAATTCAACTATTCGGGTTAAAAATTATACTGTTTTCGGTTGAAGTTGAGTCTTTCGTGTTTGGAAATTCGTCCATTTTTATTGAATATTCATCTTTTTCTTCGTTATATTTAATTGCCTTCTAAAAAATTTAATTATAAATTTAATTATAATTTCAATTAGAATTTAATTATATTATTATTTTGGTACAGGTTTAATGTTGTTTGTTTGACAATTCGATCATTTGTTTGAAGGTTAATCTTTGTAGGTTGAAAATTCAACTAATTCATTGAAAATTTAATTATTTTGTTGAAAATCAAACTATTTTATTAGAGTCATCGTTTGAGACAAAAAATCAAATATTGTCTTTCCTTGTATTATCATTCAATTAGAAAGTATATTCTTCACTTAGTTTTCTCGAATTTTAGCAAAAAATGCCTGTCGCACTGTGATATGACGATCATCTTTAAATAGTGATAAAAATTCCCCTTTTGTTTGTTATTTAGTCCCGTACTGCTACCCTTCAATTAAATGTACAATATTGATTAAATGTGTAAGAATTCTACTGTGAAACTGTATCTTTATTAATTAGAACACTCTTTTCTGCCTTTCGTATCGTGTTGCGTGATATTTTCCCACCTCTTTGAATAATAAGTAATCTCGGCTTCAATACTCGGAACCTGCTATCACTTCTCATTTACGACACATGGCACAATCAACTTAATTGCTTGTGCTTTTGGACATTTATTTTGCAATAAAGTTCAAATGACAAACTGTCAATCAATCTTTCTTTTGTGATTAAGGTAGTTATTATTTACAGGGAGATAGGAGGTTCTCTGATAGGATGTGACCAAGTGGATGAGGCGACAATTGAGGTTTTAGTGAGATACACCCCGATATGAAGACATTTTCATGTATTTTTAATTTATTTTTAATTATATAGAAACATAAATAATATGTTTCGAATGGAAGAGATCATTTACTAAACAAACTTTTTTAACGCAAGGATTAATCTAATTGAAAAATTCTTCAGAGAGATAGAAAATGAAAACCCTTTTACAGCATAAGCTGCGATGAATGGGCAGGCGTGTTGTCTTGGTAAAGGACCACTTTTAGACTCATCACCACACACTATGGTCTGTGTCACTTAGTAGGACACCTCAATGAGGTTCATTCTAAATCGTACTATTTTTGAAAATAGCACAATCAGGTTCAATGATAGGGAACAAAGCCGGATACTTTCCGGACAGACCTCGCAGTGCAGAAAGTAGGCAGTTCCAAACGAGTCTGAAAACAACACAAAATCCGAAAGCTTCGATTTGGTTTAATCACTATTCACCAGTTATGATCTCGGCAGCCCTAGAAAATAATTTTGAATCGAAATGAGCAAACCCAAAAGCTAGAAAAAGAAATCTTGCTCAAATTGCGGAAACGCAGTAGCTAGAGAAAGTTTTTTTATAACTGCTTTTTACCATGTTTTCGGAATTGGTGAATTTCCGTAAGCTATGCATGCCTTACAAAGCGAACATTCCGTGCATGTAGTGACTTTCCTTCTCAGAAGCATGCTCTAATTTTTATGAAAAGTATGAAAAAATCGAGCCATCAACATGTTTTAGATATATAATCACTTACTTTTGTATTAGATACTGATTGTCAAACTGAAATATGTTCCTTGGAATGAATGATACTGGATGCTGGATAATAACTGCCGCACATGCATTTCCTGAAACCGCAGGGTTGAAAGTTCATCTATAACGAAACTCCTGCGTGTTGGTTTACATATTTGAGTCATTGTGGCACCTTTTATTCATGGCTGCGACCAAGAGCCGTTAATGGTGGTGGCCGTTATAGGCGCAATAAAATAAATATTTCTAGATGTCTCATAGGACATGTAATGGATATAGGTATACATATATAGAATGGGGGAAGAGTATCGGTACTAAGAGAGCGGGGACGTCGGCATGCGAGAAAGGTCGTAAGGTCCGTTTAACCGCAGAAGAGACGATGCGGTCACGAGGTCTCGGTGAGATTAATGTGTCGCCTCCTATCACCGGTGATTGACAGCCACCGTGACCACGACAAAGCGCCGACACGTAACCCCTTCTTTCCATGTAGCTTGAGGACTACGTAAGCTCCTCTTCGCGACGTCAACATCGCCGACATTGTCTTCCTCCGGGGCCCTCTCCGGGATCAGCATTCGCATAATCGCGTTTATAATCGTCCTCCGAATGCCTCCACGGGCGGCCTCCTGCCTGCCTGCCCGAGTGTCTAAGCGCTGTCAAATAAAACCGAAAAGGCTGGAGCCGTGAATTTACACGAAGCATTAAACAACGTGGCAATCACTCTTCCAACTAAAGTTTTTAGCGGAAAAAAATATTCATTTGCATCTTAATGGGGATTAGGATTGGTAACGTGAGATTGGTCATCCTTGATTCATTATCTTGGACTACACTGTTATAAACTTTTGCAATTTTAGTATACACGGGCATATTAAATTTCCTATCTGTTTACTAAATTCATTACACTTTGTAATTGTAGTATACTTACGTATGCTAAATTTCTCTTATGAAGTTATATGTGTACTAAATTTATCAAGTGTACAGTAAGTTTTTCACGGGTATGAATTTCATAGTTTTTGCATACTAAAATTCATATACATGTTTACTATATTGAGCTGCTCAAGTGCGTTTTGATTTGCGCGAGTCAGGCAGCGTGGCCGGTGGCATTTGTTTGAGTTCTTTGGAATGCTAAAAGTTTCGGCTTCTTTCGGTCAGGATCTGCGAAGTCTTCTCTTTAAAAGGTACGTTCAATTTATTAACGTAAAAGTAGCTTGACCATACGATTATTTGGAAATTAAAATTTTGTTCTTTAATTTCATTTTTCATCTGATCATGTTTACAGATGATGAAGACGGAACCCACGCGAAGCGGAACGCGTATAATGAATTTAGTACATGCATATACTAAATTTCGTATAAATGTATACTGAATTTAGTATACGCGTATACTAAATTTCATGTAAGTGCATATCAAATTGAGTATATGCATATACTAAATTTACTGTAAACTGGTATACTAAATTTCATTTCATATTGTACATTCTTGCTTCCATCACATGTATACTAAATCTAGTGCAGATTTTTCTAACAGTGTAGATGAAGACCGAGCAAAATGAATAGCCTGGACAAAGCGAAGAAGTGCTTTTTTGCTTAAGTGATAGTGCACTTACGCTCCAACTTGAAATTTACACTGAAATTTAAAATTTATTGTTGTTTGCCAAATCCCAATAATGTTACTTTCTAGAGTTACTGTTGGATTCAATATTTTAGTTGTAAGATGGTTGTAGAACACCTTGTGTTTATCTCTCTTGGCGTCAGTTTTTGCTTTAAAATTTCGGTCCGGGAATAGAGCAAGGAGAATATAATGAATGAAGTGCAAAAAGAAAACTCCATTAGCTGAGAGGCGAAGAAATATTGCTTTCCCTTCGCTACTTTCTATAGACACATCAAATCTGGAAAATCAGAGAAGAAGTCAAGAAGATGCATCTCTATTTTCACAAGACCTTTGCGATAACTAAAATTTTGATGTTGTCCCTTATTTGCTTTGCTCTCCTGTGGTATTCGCTTTTATTGGGGGGGGGGGGGCTGAAGCGAATAAAATCTATTGTTTAAGTTTTGTTCATTACGCGGGGTTCAATTAATAAACTTGTTTTTCTAATCCTTAGTTTCTAGACCTTAAAAGGTCTGGCGTCCCCTACAGCTACTTTTTATTGATTCAATCATTTGTCGCTAGGTGGCTACGCGAATTATTGTTCTCACAAGCAGTGGTTTTGCTAAACACGGAAAATGTATTTTATGAATGAATTCCTTTCAACAATTTGTATATGACCAATTTCGATATAAAATCAGGCAGTTTGAGCCTGATGTCACGGAATTGTTTAGTCCTCAAAATATATGGCTTTCCTAAATAAAATCTGAGACATGTGTCTTTTGTCTTTCACGGAAAAAAATGTCATGCACTTAAAGCTACTGGAAGACTTAGGTGAATTATGATGAAACTAACGAAATTTCCTTTAAAAAGTTGAATCTTGGGAACAAATTAACATAATTTTATTTTCTTTACTGCAGCTTGTAGTGCCATCTATACTGTGTTATATTCCTGAAAGAAACTTCAAAATTTTTGAAAATTACTGAAATGTCGTGAAATTTCCGAGAGAAGAAAACTTAAAAGTGAACTTTCTCAAAAAGACTATCTTCGATTGTTTTAGATTCATAGTAATATGAAGGAGATATTCTGTGAGTTTTGTCCTCGCAAGACTTATTATTATAAAAAAAACTTACTTTTCATAATATCTGTAAGATAAATTTCTCAAAATTTCAATTATTTTTTCAAACATTTTTAGTTTTATGTCTTAAAGATGCTAAAATCATATATATTTACAAAATATACAATTATGACGTTTGGAAATATCAGATCTTTTAGATTTTGAATTCAAAGAAATGATGAAATTCTTATTGTCGCTGTTCTGTTTCGATTATTATTTTACTTCTCACATACTCATTAACAGCAACAGTATACTCGAAGAATAAAAATAAAAAAATAAACGAAAAAGCAAAACTAGTAAAGTTAGAAGTAAAATTAATCAAAACAGATCAGAAAAAATCATAATTTCGTCATTTTTTTATTTTTAATCTGAAACATCTGATATGCGAATATGAAATATTATAATATAAATGAAAAAATGCGAAAAAATGTTCTAGTGTCATTAACTTTTACTTACGGAATATTTCACTTTCATTATCGAATTTTTTTGGTGATTTTCATTTTTCGGAAAGTGTCCAGTTTGGCAATTATAATTTCGGCATTTTTCAACATTCGGGATTTTCATTTTTTGGCAAAATCATGTCAGTCTCATCATAATTTTACGAAACATGTAACAGCATAAAACTTCCAAAACAGTTTCGTAAAATTTCGACAGAAATGTCTAATATATAATTTCAGCTTCTTTGAGACATACATTCGATCAAACTATGAATGCTTAAAAAAACTGATATTTCAACAAATTTATTTTCTGTAATGAAAAAATAAGTTTTGTATACAAAGGAATAGGATAGCTAGGATAAAACTTAGAAGATATATCCCTCATGATATTATGAATCTAAAGAGAATCAAGCTAAAATAATCAAGGGTGGCCTTTCTGAGAAAATGCAGTTTTTATTTTTTTTTAATGTACGCCATTTTAGTAATTCTTATACAAATTTTTAATTTTCCCAGGGGATTTTGAAAATGTGTTGATTTGTTCCCGAGATGCAACTCAAAACAAAGTTCGATAATTTGTTCATAAGTCACCTAAATATACAAGTGGCCCTGAGTTGATGAAAAAAGACTGCTGAACGGCTACATTTTTTAATTTCATATGCTAATGCATTTGTAATAAATGTTATTACCTTGAAATCATTTCCAACATCCAAAATTCAATGTATTTCATGTTCTCGAGAATGTTGTACGTTTAGTCTCGACCTTTTTTTGTATTGAATAGCGAAGTAAGTCATAGAAATGTAGGACAAAATAAAAGATGCGATAATTATTTTTGAAACATTTCGGTCACTGTTTTGAACCCTTATCAGTAAAAAAACATTAAATCTGTGATTATGTCTTTGTTCATTGTTTATTAAGTCTGTCCGAAACAGTCACCGAAACGTTTCAAAAAGAATCGTCGTATCTTTTATTTTGACCTTCATTCCATGACTTGCTTCGCTATTTAATGCTCTCAGGAATTACAGTCATTCGTCGCTAGACGGCTACGCCTCGCTCCTTTCTCCCAAGTGCTAAATCATTCTTATAATATTCTCAATTCGTACCATAATTTGAACCAGTTTCAGGATTCCTCTGCCGTGCCGTCGGTAGCTTCATAAATTAATTACATTAGTATGTTTTACAGAATGTAGATTGCTTTTGGAGTCGTGACAATTAGTCAGCCGGTCGCAAGGTAATTAGATGAGCCTTGTAATTGCGAGAGAGAATATCTTTCTGTCTCCGTCTCAGAGGTGCAATTCTGGGGTATTTACATCACCCCTGGGGCAAAGAGGGACGAAGGGATGAATTCCGTGGACGGGACTCCGGTAAGCGGAAGGCGGAAGGTCGAACCCTTTGTACGGTTTTACCGCTCCCTTTGGCCGTCTCGAAAGAAAGGGTTAATTAAAAACAACAAAAGCCATCCGCGCCATTAGCACCCGTTTGTATGCGCCCCGTTACGATTATATCCGGGGCCCTTTCAACGATCCTCGCTCGCCTTCTTTGCTAGTCGTGCGTAATGCGAAACGAGTTTAACGAGACGCCCAATAAGAAAAAGACCCCCTCTCTTAATGCAGCCAAATGGCTCTCGTCGACTGCTTTGTTTTTTAGGATACTAATCGCTTATTTATTATTGAAATTTATTATTCTTACGCTTGCTATTGAAGTTATCTTCGCAATATTACCAAGTGCTAATATATACAGTACCGGCGGAAATTATCTATAGGCACCTGTTTTTTAAACTTTTGCCAAGGTGCTTTAATTTTATGATACGAAGTGTAGCTGAGGCTCCGCTTTGCCTCTGCTTCACCCCGAGCTCATGCTTGGAATCACTACATGATTTTAAAGAATTCTAAGCAATGATATTTTTATAAATATCACTAGAATTTATGAAAATTTTGCGGCTTTTTTGCACCAAGTACGAGCCGTAGCCCGAGGTGTAGCCGAGGCTCCGCTTCGCCTCGGTTTTAGCTAGGGCTCTGACTCGCACTTGGTGCAAAAAAGTCAAAAACTTTTAATACATTCTAGTAATATTTATAAAAATATCATGGTATCGAATTTTTTTTAATTCATGCGGCGAGTCCATGTGGAACCGAGGCTCCGCTCTCGCCTCAACTTCACCTCAGTGTCTGGATCGTACTTGATGCAAAAAAGTCGAAACCATTTAATAAATTCTAGCAATATTTATAAAAATAGCATTGTTTTATATTTTTTCGAATCCATGTGCCAAAGTGATTTAATTTTATGATACGAGGTGTAGCCAAGGCTCCGCTTTGCCTCGGCTTCACCTCGAGCTCATGCTTGGACTCACTACATGATTTTAAAAAATTCTAAGCAATGATATTTTCATAAATATCACTAGAATTTATGACAAATCAGCGCCTTTTTTGCCCCAAGTACGAGCCGGAGCTCGAGGTGTAGCCAAGGCTTCGATTTGCTTTGGCTTCACCCGGCCTTTTTCTCGTATGTGGTGCTAAAAAGTCGCAAACCTTCAATAAATTCTAGTAATATTTATAAAAATAGCATTGTTTTTTGTTTTTCTAATCATTTGGATATTCCAATCATTATTTGATATTTTGCGACTTTTAGCATCAATTTTGACCCTAAGATAGTATTGTATGACACACGGCTTCTTGTATGGAACTTCTTATTGGGGCGAAGTTGCAATACAAGCCGTTCGTTAGCCAATCAGATCACAGCACGTCATTACTTTATAAGCCTAGGATCCTAAGTAAGCCATTTATAGGCGTAGGCCTGTGAATGCTGTTTTAGGGGTCATTTCGGGCGCGCAAATCAAACTAATGGTGGGAAGGAAAGGAATTATTTTCACCCTAGATTATACCTCAAGGTCAAACGTCGTGCGAAAATCGCAAAATATCAAATAATGATTGAACTCACCACATGATTTGAAAAAAATTAAATATTGATAATTTTATAAAAATTTACAGAATTCATTCAAAGTTTGCGACTTTTTGCACCAAATTTGACCCGCGGGGTAGAATCTCGGAAGAAAATTCTAGAAATATCGTATAATAATGTATTATGAAAAAAAAATTTCAAGTCAATATTATAAACCTGCTTGCGATAGTTCAGGGAATTCAAGGAATTCAAGAACTGTCAGGGAAAACCTGAGAGAGTGAGTGAAGTTTCGATAAACTGAAATCTTGGTTAAAAATTCATTTCTTTGGTAGAAATTTTAACTATTGTATTAAAAATCGTTTCTCATGGTTTGAAATTGATTTTTTCAACTGAAAATGTTACTATTCCATTTTTTTTTCTGAAAATTGATCTTTTTTAATTGTAAATTCGATTATTTTGGACGAAAATTCAACTATTTGGTTAAAAAATCATTTTTTTGAAGGAAAGATAATTTATTTGGTTGAAAATTCAACTATTTTTTTGAAAATTAATATTTTTAATTGAAAATTTAACTATTGCATTTTTGCTTCAAGATAAATTTTCCCTTGAAAATTCATTTGTTTCGTTTGAAAGTCGTATTTATTGGGTTGGAAATTCAATTTTTTGCAGAAAATTCATTTTTGTTTGTAATAAATTTCACAGTGTTGTTGAAAATAAACTTTTTTGTTAGGAATTCATATTGTCGCCTTGAAAACTGAACTGAGAGTTTGTCTTTTCTTAAATCCTAGTTTCAAAATTTGAGAGAATTGAAACTTCTGAATATTCCTAGTGTCCTTAACTTTTACTTTCGAATTATTTTAATTTCATTACTTATTATTCCACTTTTGCTCAAAAGTCGATCTTTTTTAGTTGAAAATTCGATTATTTTGGTCGATAATTCAACTATTTGGTTAAAAATTAATTTTGCTTTGTTAGAAAGATCATTTTTTTGGTTGAAAATTCAACTATTTTCTTGAAAATTAATTTTTTAACTGAAAATTTAACTATTCCATTTTCGCTTAAAAATTATTTTTTCCTTGAAAATTGATTTATTTCGTTTAAAACTCGTCCTAATTGGGTTGAAAATTCCATTTTTTGCAGAAAATTCATTTCAGTTCGTATCAAAATTTCACAGTTTTGTTGAATATAAATTCTTTTGTTAAGAATTCATATTTTCTCCTTGAAAACTGAACTGTTTTATAGAAAGTTTGTCTTTTTAGCATTAAAATTCAATATTTTCAATGATTGTTTTTTCTTTATGGACCGAAAAATCGTTCTTAGTAGAAATTATGTCTTTTTTGTTTCAAAATGCAACTGTATGGTTAAAAATAATTCTTTTTTGGTTCAAATTTCACCTTTATTTTAAAAAAAAAATTTTTTCGTTGTGTCAAATAATCAAAGATTCTCTTTTTTTATTGAAACTTCATGTATTATGTTGAAAATTTGTCTTTTCGGAAAATTCATTTTTCTGGTTGAAAAATCAAGTATTTATTTGATTTTCACAAATCCCTTTCCCACAAATTATCCACCTTAATTTGTGAATGACCCCTTAAAAAATTCTGTACTACTATTTTCACTAAAAGTCTTTAAAATTTCAAAAACAAAATAAAGACTCATGTGGTTCTAAACTTATATACGATTTTCTTGAATTATTATTAATTTTGTTGTTTATTGTTCAATTCAGACTCCTGGTCCCATAGAAGCCAATCCTCGAAAGGGCCGCAGTTTGCGAGTATATTGCGCAATATGATGCATTCCGATTTGAAATCTTTCAGGCGGCCCTGACTGTTACCATTTTAAGGGGAACCGATTTAGTAGCAAGGCCAGTGCGAGGCAACCCCCGAAACTGTTATTATATGGGACTTAGAGTATATTTCATTTCTATTTTTATGTAAAAAATTTACAATATGGCCTTGTGATAATTTATCGTTGTGATAACGCACTATTATTATCTTTATCGAGATCGTGGATGTAAGAACCGATCACGGAATGTAGGAGTAGCAAGCTTTTCATGCTGCATGCAGTATTGCCACCCACAGGTTGCAGAATACTCACATGTATGCATCAGTATATCTATATAAATACGTCCTCCAGGCATCAGGTCCGATTTACAAGCGCATGAAAAAGATTTACCGTCGTAGTTTAACTCGCGGGCAATTAAACTGTCGCGTTGTGTCCGCGGACTCTGGACATCGTCATCCTTGTCCGGGTCGTGTGCTTCAAGAATGTAGTCCAAAGGAATTACAAAGTTATTTTAGGTCACATGTAACCCTAGCAACCATAAAAATTAAAAAAAAAATGTGCCAAGCGGAAGGTTGCTACAGAGCCTGGAATACGTGCACACAAAAAAACTGGGTTTTCTGTTAAAACCAATTTTCGGTTCCCTTCTGGTTGAAAAGGAATCCAAAAAGATGAATTTGTTCCAAAGGAGAGTTCAGTTCGACCTCCAAAGGAACCCAATTTTAATAGTTTGCTTTGCCGACAAATTCTGTAAAACTCTAACTTATCAACCCCACTTTGCAAGTAATTTTGTTGTCAATGCGTCTTCATGTTTTTATATTCAAGTCTCCAAAGGAACCCTTTTGGGTCTCTATAGGTTTCTATTGGAGCTCAAGATCTAAAAGATACTATATTTTAGTTGAGCCCAAACTTTAGTGAACCCCCAGGTTTTTCTGTGTGAAAAAGTTCTGAAATTTTGAAAAAGGACCTGTACATTGTACAGGTTCTTTGTACAGGTTGTTTATATAAATCTGGAAATGTCATCGAATTTGGAAAGCGATTCTGGAAATTCGTATGGTTATTTCTTTCTGAAGTTTTTTATAATTGTTTTAGTGCTTTTCTGCTTATTATACCAATTCAGATAATTGGGAATTAAATTTTTCTCTAATAAGTTGAATGAGCGTGGGAGGCGTATTGCTTATAACTTTTTTACTAATTTTAGGTCAGGAATATCAAACCCATGGCAGCTGTCTGATCGATTTTATTCAAACTTTGTAAAGCTGTAAAACAATAGAGGCTGCTCTATATACAATATGGAAGAAAAAGAATTTCAAAATGTTCACTAAGAAAAATGAAAAAAAATTCTTTTATTGGATTTTTTATAGAATATACTATAATTATTTTTTTAGAATCATATTTCCTGTTTTTCATCTTTCATTTAATAAAAAATGATGGACACTTATCTGGTTCGCGTTTTTAAACTAGACTTGAGTTGCGGACCAGATGAGTGTCCGTTTTTTTTTTATGAAAGATAAAGAAACATGAAACATCATTCTAAAGAAAAAAAATAATCTAGCCTATTCTGTCAAAAATTCAATCAAAAAATTATTTTAATTGTTTTTGTTTAAAATAACCGATTTGAATACCATAAATTAAATTTTTAAGATTTTAAGAGTTTCTACCGAAGGGATGAATTTTCAACCCGCAAAGTTAATTTTGTATGAAAAAAAAAGAATTTTTAACGAAATTGTTGAACATTTAACCAAATAATTAAATTTTCAAGCCAACAAGACAAACTTTCTCAAAAACAGTTAAATTTTTAACAAAAAAGTTTTTCAACCAAAAAAAGATGACTTTGTGCCATAAAAGACGAATTTTCCATTCGAAAGGATGAATTTTTAACAAAACAGTTGAATTTTCGACCAAAATAGACAATTTTCTCAGATTGGTTGAATTTTTAATCTAACAAAATGCATTTTTAAGTCAAAAGGAGGATTTCTTAGAAGACAGGTGAAACATGAATTTGCTACCATAAAAGGGGAATTTTGTACCAAAAGACGAATTTTCAACCTGTTGAATTGAAAGACAAAAACTAATTTTTAAGCAAATATTTTTGACCAGAAGAAACGACTCGAACAACGTAGTTGAATTATAACTTTAAAAAATTCATTTTCAACCAAATGATCAAAACTTCCAACGAAGAAGATTAAAATTAAACCAAAATTCAAAAGGATGAATTTTCAACAAAACAGTTGAATTTTCGACCAAAAAGGATGCATTTTCATTAAAATACATGAATTTCTATCACAGAATTCTATCTTCAACTTATAAGGTATACATTTTTAACCAAAAATGGGTCAGTTCATTTTCAAATCCAAAAATTAATTTTTAACTGAAAAAAAGAATTGCAAAAAAAAAATTCGTTTGCAACCAAAGAGGTGAAACTTGAAAAAAATTGAACAAAGTAGTTCAACCAAGTAGTTTTATTTTCATTCGAAAAGATTTATTTCTAACTAACCAGGTAAAGTTTCAAGCAGAAAGATGGATTTTTCTACCATAAAAGATAATTTTTTTACCAAAATATGAATTTCCAACCAGTTCATTGAAACGAAAAAAAATATTTTCTCACAAAATAGTTGAATTCTCAACCAAGAAGATGATTTTTCAACAATAAAAGTTGAAGTTTCAACCAGAAAGATTGATTTTTTATACCGGGAAGATGAACGGTATACCAAAAAGATGATTTTTGGTCAAAATGCATCAATTTTCACCAAAGTTGTTGAATTTTGAAGAAAAAAGGCAAAATATGTACAAAATAGTTGTTTCAAGCAGTCAGTTATATTGTTCACCAAAACAGATGATTTTCACATCAGAAAGATTATTATGATATAAGTAGAATAGTTAACTTTTAGTCAAACAGATGAACTTTAAGAAAAAAGCATTTTTAACAAATTAGTGTAATTTTCAACCAAGCAGTTGAATGTTCAATAAAAAAAGATGACCTATTGACAAAATTGTTACATTTTCAACAAAAGAAATGAATTTCCAACCAAATAGTAGAATGTTTAACCAAGCGAGGTGAATGTCGAAACATAAACACAATAGTAAATTTTTAAACCAAAAATGTTTTGATTTTTTTAATGGGTTCTGTTAATTGAGTTTGCATTTGAAGAAGAACGAGAGAAAGGGAAGTTTCTTGAAAATAGGGGAAAACAAAAGAAGTCTTTAAAAAAAGGAAAAAGAGGGGAATAGGGGAATGAGTGCGTCGTCTGAAATATAAAAGTGTTTTTCAAATCTATTAAGCCATTATTGAACTATACATAGTTTTTGGCCCAATCCCCCCCCCCCCTTAAATTGACAATATTTTGTATGAACAAGCAATCATTTTTCTATTTCAGATTCAAATTTTTTTTCTTTCAACTAGACCTTCTTCATAATCTATTGGGTTGGCAGATAAGTCCGTTCGGTTTTTTTTGTAGACAATCGATCATTATTTATTGCATAGAGAAAACAAATTTTAATCAATTACCGAATCAACAATTCTCTTAATGGCTTCTTGACATCTTTTCACCGACTTCATTATACCGCATTTGTACAAAGGAAAAAGATGAAAAACCAATTTAGGTGATTTTTGACACTTTCCTCATCAGTGAAGGTTTTTCCATTCAGGGAATTTCGTAACGATCGGAATAAGTGGAAATCAAATGGTGCTAATATTGCCTTGGCACCCTATGATTTTTATTTATTTCGGTTGTTACAAAATACCCTAAATGCAAAATCGCGGTATAATGATATAATATGATATAACATCAGATTAATTAATAAAGTCAGTAATTTTCTTGTGCTTATTTCAACTTTTCCCTTCACAGAAGCTTTCAATCAAGTCTATAGCAGCAAAAACAGTGTCGGGTACATCACTTTGTTCAGAAACAAACCTACAAGCAATTGCTAAACCAAATTCAGCATCTCTGAATTTTGTTGATGGTTGTGCTACATCCTGATCCTCGGCATCATTCTCGTCATCAGATTTCAAAGGTTCTTCTTTCTTTACACTATCCAATATCTCAATGTTTGTAGGTTGATTAGCAATTATTGAATTATTGTCCACATCCACAAAATCTTCAAAGGTTACATCTGTGAATCCCATTCTTCATTATAGATCAATCCACTCTTCAGAAGTACTATCCGCAGAATGTTCGTCCTGTTCTTGTATGACAGCAGTTTCAATCTCAGCTTTCACAAAACTAGCCTTTCGATAGCAACTAGCAATTGTTTTATTAGTGACGTCAGCCCCAGTTCTGTTCAAGTTGGAAAAAGCACCAAAAATATTCAAATCAGGCACTCCAACTTTTTTATCCGAAGCCTTGAACCATCTTCTTATAATTCTCTTTCGGTAATTAACTTTATGGTTCTTGATGATTCCTTGATCCATTGGTTGCAATTTGGCAGTCAAATTCGGTGTTAAGTGAACCACCTTCACGGCTTTTAGGGTCTGAATCAAGACTTTTGGATGAGCTAGACAATTATCCACAAACAGAAGAACTTTCCGATTTTCTCTTTGGAACTTGCGATCAATTTTATGAAGCCAATCTTCATATACTGAATTGGTCCCAATCTTTTTTATTGTTCTCGTGAAGCACTGGTAAAGTCTTGACTTCCTTGAAACATCGTGGATTCTTTGATTTTCCTATCACCAATAACTTCAATTTTTCTTTACCACATTTTTCTTTGTCAGAGCAGACCTTGAGAATAAAACGATCTTTGCTCTTCTTTCAACTATGAATGGTATCTTCCTTAAATGCCAAAGTTTCATCTGGTAAACATTTGCCTAGGTTGTAATTATATCAGTTTCTCAAAGTATGTTAGTTACTCACTGCTGTACTTCGAATTATAGAAGTTATCATCGCTGTATGCAATTGATTAAACTTTGATTTCTCCATGCAATGAATAATGATCAATTGTCTGAAAAAAAATCGAACAAACTTATTTGCCAAAACAATACATAGAAAAATTAAAGAAAAAAATAACTCAAATCAATTTACTCTTCGTTGGTCTTCTCTTCTCAGATGCAGTTTCAATAAGACTGTGAAGCCTGCAGTTTGTCATCATCCGTTTTTGTAAATTCAAAGGTCCTTTTTGGATTGGTCTCGCATGCGGCATGTACTATAATACAAAAGCCGAAAACCGCGCGGTTCACGGGAGTTAATATAATTATACGATAGGGTAATAACAGCCAATTTAAATAATATCGTCGTATCCCTTAATTTGGGTCGAAAGCGAAAGAGACAAAGCCAGAAAGAGATCAGACTAGACACGATGATATCTCCGGGCATCAAATTGCCGGTATGTAGTAATGATCTGTGGTCCAATTAGGTTCTCCGCGGTACTAAAATGCAAATCGTTCGTGACAAGACGCTTCCGCGGAGTCCCTTTTTGACCCTTATTTTTATTGCCCTAAAACCTTCATTTTCCTTTCTTAATAATTAGTATCTTTAGACATTTTCTTTTTTATATTCCTCAAATCCTCAAATCCTCATATCCCATTAAACCAATTAATAAAACAATTCTAATGGAATTCTAACATTTTTATACATCACAGAAGAAATAAAGGAGCTGCAAAAAAAGGGACTCCTCTTGCTGAAAAGGAATCCAAAACGAGGAATTAGTTCCAGAGGAGACTCCATTTGGATCTCCAAAGGAACCCAATTTTTACAGAGCCTATTTTAAAAGAACCTATTATTCATTTTATCTGATCAATAATATAATTTGATGAATTTTCAGGTTATGTAGCAAAAAAAATGTAAACATAAAGGTCTATTTATATCAAGGGAGGGTCCAGAAAATTTGTCGGAGGGGGCGATTGTGAATTTGGTTCAAACAATGTATATGAAGGGGGGGGGGGGGCTTTCCTAATGATTTAAAAGAACTTTTCAAATTGGATTGGGAGGCAACGATTTTTCCATTCAGTTCGGTACAATTTTTGTTAAAAATGTATTTTTTGAGAATAAAAATTCAACTTCTTGGTTGTAAGTTGAACTGCCTTATTAATAAATCATTTTTTCAAATGAAAATTCAACATTTTTGTGGAAAGTTTATCAGTTTGACTTGAAAATTCAACAATTTAGTACAAAATTTAACTATTTGGTCAAAAATTCCCCTTTTATTTAAAATTCAACTGTTTTGTTAAAAAATAATCTTTTTAGAATGAAAATTTAACTCCTTGGTTGAAATTTAAACTGCCTTCCTCAAAATTCATTGTTTAAATGAAAATTTAACTTTTTAGTAGAAAAATCATCATTTTGACTTCAAAATTCAACAATTTGGTACAAAATTCAACTATTTGGTCAAAAGTGCACCTTTTTTTCTTTAAATTTGATTGTTTTGTTAAAAATTTGTCTTTATAGAATAAAAATTCAACCCCTTGGTCGAAAGTTGAACTGCCTAATGTAACATTGATTTTTTAAATGAAAATTCAACTTATTGGTAGAAAATTCATCATTTTGACTTAAAAATTCAACAATTTGGTACAAAATTCAACTATTCGGTCAAAAATGCACCTTATTTTGGAAAATTCAACTGTTTTGTAAAAAATTCGGTTTTTAAATTGAATAGAATTGTTTTTAAATAAAAATTTACTTATTCCATTTTTTGTTGAAACGTGATCTTTTTCAGACTAAAAATTCAACTATTTGGTTAAAAAATCGTCCTTTTTGTAGAAAATTAATATTTCTAGTTGGAAATTCAACTGTTTGATTAAAAATGTATGCATGTTGTTTAAAATTCGTATTTTTTGGTAGAAAATTAATTTTTTTTGTTAAAAATGCAACTGTTTTGCTGAAAATTAATCTGTTTTGGTTAAAGATTTAACTATTTTGTTGAAAATTCCTCTCTTTCGGTTATATTAAATTGTGTTTTGCTCAAAATTCAAATCTTCTTCTGTTGAAATATCAACTATTATATTTTTCATTGAAAATTCATCTTTTTAGGTTTACAATTTCACTTTTACGTTAAAAGTTGAACTACTTTCTTGAAAATTCATTTCTTTTGCAGCAGATTTATAATTTTAGTAGAAAATTTGTCTCTTTGATTGGAAATTGAACTATTTTGTTATAGTTTTTCTTTTTGAAAGTAAAAATTAATTTTTTTCCAACTGGAAAATTAATTATTTTGTTGAAAATAAACTCTTTTCTTGAAACTTTATATTTTTGGGTTGAAAATTTAACTATTTTGTATCGAAAATTTGTGTTTTTGTCTTGAAAATTCAATAGATTGGTAGAAAACTCAACTATTTTGAAGATGATTCGTTTTTCTATATGAAAACTTAATTTTTTTCAAGGAAAATTCAACTGTCCCATTTTTAGTTGCGAATTCATCTTTTTAATCTAAAAATTCAACGATTTCGTCCAAAATTTCTGTAGTTTGTTGAAAATTGGTCTTTTTGGGTGAAAATATAATATTTTTGGTTGAAAATTCCACTTTTAGGTTGA
Source organism: Andricus grossulariae (assembly GCA_011634705.1). Taxonomy (NCBI): domain Eukaryota; kingdom Metazoa; phylum Arthropoda; class Insecta; order Hymenoptera; family Cynipidae; genus Andricus; species Andricus grossulariae. Next base: position 23,508 of record JAABKJ010003165.1, read on the forward strand.
AAATACATGTATTTGGATGAAAATTTCTTTTTGTTTAAAATAATTCTTTTAACTGAAAATATAACTATTTGATTGAAGATGAACTTTTTTGTTGAAACTTCATATTTTGAGGTTAAAAAAATCAACTGTTTTGTGTAAAAAATTCGTATTTTGGTCTTGAAAATTCAATAGTTTTGTAGAAAATACAAATATTTTGTAGATGATTCGTTTTTTATATTAAAAATATTTTTTTCAATGCAAATTCAACTGTTCTATTTTTGATTGAAAGTTGACCTTTTCAGTTTATCAACTCAACTATTCGGTTGAAAATTTATGTAATTTGTTGAAAATTGTTCTGGTTTGGTGAAAAATTAATCTTTTTTGTTAAAAATTCAACTATTTGGTTAAAAATGTATGTATTTTGTTAATAATTCGTCTTTTTGATAAAATAATGTCTGGGATGAAAATGCTACTTTTCGGATGAAAATGGATGCATTTTGTTGAGAATTCGTCTTTTGTAGTAGAAAATTAATCTTTTTGAATGAAAATTCATCTCTTTGGTTGAAAGTATAATTTTTTTATTAAAAATTTAACTGTTTTGTACAAAGTTCAAATTATCAGCTTTAAAATTGTACTTTTTCGTTCGAAATGTATGTATTTGCTAAGAATTCATCTTTCGTAGTAGAGAATTAATCTTTGGGTTAAAAATTATTTTTTTTCAAATTCTACATTTTGGATAAATTTTGTTTCCTTTATTAACTGAAAAATTTTTTCTTTATTGACGATTCAAGTATTTTGTAACAATTTCTTCTTTTTTGGTTTCCTTTAATTGTTTCTGATTTAAAATGAAAATTTTCCCTGGAATAAAATATCAACTATTATATTTTTTTTTGCTAGTTCATCTTTTTTGTTTAAAGTTTGCAACTGCTTGTTTAAAAATTAAACTCATTTGTTGATGAAATTATTAAAGAACAGTAAGATTTGATCAAAATCTCCTCCCGAAATCATCTTACTGTATTTTTAGATGACCAGTAAAGAAATTCAAAGGAAAATGTAATCAGCACAAATTAATTTAGGTAACCCAGAAAAACGAGAAGAAGGGAAAGTTTTTTTTTTAACAGGGGAAAAAGAGGAATTCTTTAAAAAAATGGAAACGGGGAAAAGGGGTGAATAGGGGAAAAAGTTTGAAGTCTGTAATAATGTAGTGTTAAAGTGTAGACTTAATTTTTGGAGACTAGTGTGGCAAGATTGATGATGTCTGTTGAAAATCTCCTCTAAAATCTCCAATACTTTTGATATTTTTCGACACCCCCTACTAACAAAATATCCCATAGTCAGATACGAATTTGAAAAAATATTCAGAATGAGCAAATTAATAATGGCGAGAGCTAGGGACTGATCAGAATATGAAAGCCTGAAGATTCTTTTGTGATGCACCGAGCGGACATGAGAGTCACTACCATTGCGAGGGGGTTATTAATGGGAATGGATTTTTCGCGAATACGTCAGAGTTCGACGAATCCGAATCGGAGGTTCTAGTCAGAATCAGAATCAGAATCGAAGTTGTTATGACAGTCAGCAGCGGGCCATCCATCACCGAGATTTGGTCCCGATGGGTCGACCGCGGACCAACTTATCCAATATTTAAGGTTTTGTCCCTCGCGGGCCAGCTGATATATCACTCGCATTAATATATATTTGCGGGGGAGATAACTCCATGCTTGGCGTGATATGAACGGAGGGAACGGAATCGAGATGAGAGCTGGACTCGACTATAATATCACTAGAATCGCAAATCGCAAATCTTTCAAGAGCCCCGAATAAGACACGACTTCCATTCATTTTCTCATCAATCACGTCACACGTGTTCCCATGATAATATAGAAGTCAGGCAATAGTTTATATGACGTAAGAATTTGTGCTCAATTATAAATTATTGAAAAAAGTTACTTATTGAAATTTAGGAATCTTAAATTAGATTACAATTAAATTCAAAATCCCATTTAACGTCCAACACTCAAGTCAATGTATAGAATTCCTGAAAATGAAACAAGAATCCAATGATAAAATTTGAACAACCACCACAGAATGCTCCTGTTGTAATTCCTAGAAGCAAAAACCAAAATTTTTTTCTTTGGAAGAAAAATAAAAAAGAGGTCAGAAAAATGATAAGGCAACCAACCAAATTCCCTTCTTCTTTTTTATTGCTTTCGTCTGTTTTATTTTAATCAATAGCGAATCACAATAAAAAAGATGTCTCCTTGATACCTGAGATCGAAGTGTGGACCTAGAAAGATTGACGGTTGTTTGGGTATACAGCATGTTATGGCGGTGTTTTCATACTTTACACATCCAAGTATGGAAATAATAATTTCTCAGTAACTAAAGTCGCTGGAGCTTTTTTAATTAAATGCTAGGGTATGGAATCACTTTTAAATAAGTAGAGAAAGCGTGCATAGCACGGATACAATATATGTGCATTCATTTAAAGGATTTTTTTATCATCCCTTGGACATTTAATCCGGAATATCGACATTTCTTAATGACTAAAAACACAAAAAGTTTTCTGATAATTCTATGAGGATAAGAATCATAATCAAGTAAATAGAAAAGGTGCAGAATGACAACGACGTCTTTGAAATTTTTCTAGAGGCTTGTTTAATCATCTCTTACTTAGAGAAGCAGAGAAATTAACTTTTCGTAAGGAATAAATCACCAAAGATCAGGCCTACGATATCACTGCAAAACATACATATAGAAAGTGTCCTTCAGGAGGGCTTGCATCATAATTTATTTTCACAGTAGCTTATTCATCCCTTAATTATTGAAACAAAGGAATCGATATTTTGTACTGGATAACGCACCACAGATTTTTTCATTAACATACTATTGATCAACAAAATCACTTTAAAACATACATAGGAAGCGTCTTTTAACAGGATTTGCATTAGTAT
>JAABKJ010003166.1:0-21435 GCA_011634705.1 Andricus grossulariae
ACTTTTTTGAACTCTAGAACTGAATCATCTCTAAAAAATGAATAATACAAATCTGCAAAAAACTGGAAAGACTGGTCTCAACTTTTAGAACCTAAAAAAAATTGAAACTCAGGAAAATTTAAAAACTGAGCAAACAAGAAATTTTGCAAACATTTTTTCCAAGTTCAAATAACCAATTTGCATATTTATCGATCCCAAATTAATTATACATTTTCAGGATTCCTATACGCTACTTTTTAGCGTAATGATTATTTGGAATATTCCAGTATTATTTATTTCCGCCACCTTAATGAATAAATCAATTACATTATTGAACAGCACATCTGTTATTCAATCATTCACGCCCTTCGCAGATTAAAAAAACCTATGGCGAATATTTTATACATTCCGGAAGCAGAATTTTAAAAAGTTGATTTTGAGCAAAGTGGAAAGTGCCATCGTTTTTCATTTTTGACGGACCCTTTCTTGCATCTTTATTAATTCTAGAGTTTACTTTTCGGTGAATATTTCAAAACCAGAAGCTCCCTCAGTCCGGTGCAAGTTTGCGAATGGCAGGATCTGCGATAAAACTTTCAATTTCCGAATTCCACGTTTCGTCCCTCCGATATTTTTTATTACACCCATTTCTTACAGCTGGCTCGCGGGTGGTCTTCCGAATTTTTCTGATTCACTTATCACAACCTTCGTGGTTGTTTCGATAAAATTTGAATTCGGTAAAATTGAATCCGTGCCAAGAAAACACACGTCCTTTATTCTTTGGGAATTTGAAAATCATTCCGTTTTATAAATTGAAAATATATTATTATATGGAAAAAATTCTTGCGATATTATAATATTCTAAATATTCCACATGCAGTATGTGAATTAAACTAGAAATCACAGTTTCAATTTTTCAAAATGTGAATTTCGAAAGGCTTCAAGTATATAAAATTTTTTTTTAAAGATTTCTGGGGAAATTCAAAATGATTTTTTACATTGAAAAATTAATTTGAACAGAGTTTTTTAGAACAATTCAAAAAGTTTTCAAAAAATTGTAAAAAGAATCTGCAAGATTTCAAGGCAATTTTTCTAGGTATGCAGAATTAAAAAAAAATTAGCAAAAACACCAGACCGAATCCATTTCAAATCAGATAGGTTATATACTGTGAGTCCCAGAATCGCTCGGGGCCGAAATATGTTATTTTTTGCGAGGAAATCAGGCGATACGTATTTTTCTGATTTGAAAAAGAATTTTCTACGAAGTTATGCGTATTTGAATTTTTTGCTTTATATTTCAACAAACCCTAATTTTTTCTGTAAACCTCTCTAACTTTTGATCTAATTGAGATATTTATGGGGTTTTCTCAGATTTTGATAGATTTTATTGCCTTCTTTCGAAATCTGTCGGAAAAAAATAAAAAAAGTTGAAAATTAACAGAATAGCGGCAGTTTTTCTAAAAATATTAAAATTCGATTTTCTAAAAAAATCTCCACACTTATTTTTTTTTCTTCCAATTTTTTATTTAATTTGTACTTTCATAAAGAAGATATCTGATGACTTTTATGCGGGCTAAATAACTTTTGTTGTCAGGAGAATGCTCTTTTGCGATATCTTGCATCGTTTACGAGAACAATTCAAAAATGACATTTTTACGAATGAAAATTACTCCCCCACCACCGCCCCCAAAAATGGTTTGGCCCGCATAAAAATGATACGATATTTTCCTTATATACGCCGAAGTTGTTGGAAAATATGAGTAAAAATAAAGAAGGTGAAGTTCTCCAGACATTTTTTTTAGATTTTGCTTCCAATTTTGGAAACTCGAAAAAAAGATTTTCGTTATTCTGTCAATTTCGATACAATAAAATCTATCAAAATCTGAAAGAAAATTAAAGATATCTCAATTAGATCAAAAGTTAGAGACGATTGAAGAAAAAAATTTGGGGTTTTTGAAAAATAAAGCAAAAAATTCAAATACGCAAAACTTAGTACGAAATTTTTACAACATTTTAGGAATAGTTGGAATTATTTTAAAGATAATCAGAAGAATTAGAAGTTTTGAAAATATTGAAAAATATCTTGATATTTGAAAATATTTCAAAATTTTTGAAATAAAATGTAAGCTTTTTAAATATTTCGCAATTAAAATTTCGAACCTTTTTAAGAATTTTGATATCTATCTCAAGATTTATGAAAAAATTTTTAATGATTTTTTTGTTAAAAAATTATTTTAAGAGGGTATTTCAAAACAATTCAAAAAAATTACAAAATTTCGCAAAATGAATCCGAAAGATTTGATGGTAATTTTTCTAATTCTATCGAATTATTGTGAAATTTCAGGAAAAGTACCATCATTAGAAAAAATATTTAGAAGGTTTAGAAATATGTGCGAAATTTTCTCAAAAATTTGAGGAAAAATTGGAATCATTTAAAAAGATATAAGAAGGTTTAGAAGCTTTAAAAAAAGGAAAAAAATTTGTTTAATTTGAAAAAATTTCAAAACATTTTGAACAAAATGTAAGTTTTTGAAGATTTCGCAAAAAAATTCGAAGCATTTCAAGAATTTTGAAGGGGATTCAAGAAATCAAAAAAAATTTCTCAAGATTCCTGTCAAACTTTAAATCATTTTCTATTTTTAAAAATAAATTTCCGAAGAAAATTTCAACGAATTTTAAAAACTTGCTAAAAATTTCTAAAAAAATCTGAAAGATTTTAGGTCAATTTTTTTATTTTGTAAATTATTCTCTTGGTATAGAAATTTCAGCTTTTCGGTTGAAAATCTAATTGTTTGGTCAAAATTTAATTTGTTTGTTCGAAGATTCAACTATTTTTTTGAAAATTCACACTTTATGTTTGAATTTAACTCTTATTTATTAACGATTTTTTAAATTAAAAATTTTAGTATTTTGTTGAAAAATCGTTTTTTTTTTGGTTTGAAAGTTAATTTTTTCAAATTTAACTGTTCCATTTTTTGTTTAAAGTGGATATCTTTTAGTGGGAAATTCATGTATTTTGTTAAAAATTCGTCTTCTTCGGTTTATTTATTTTTATTAATTTATTTTTTTGGTAGAGAATTTAATTACTTGTTTGAAAATAATTTTGTTATTGAAAATTCATATTTTTACATTCTCGCCCTAATGAGAAGGTATTGGTTTTACGTAAAATTTTACTTATTCTGTTTTCATCACTCTTCACGTTTGGAGACGAGGACTTTCGAAAGACTAATTAGATTGCATTGAGTGTTGCACACGTTGAACAGAGTTAAAGTATTTTTAATATTAAAAAAAAACGAAAATGAACATTTCAAGCCAAGCAACGCATGATATGAAAAAACATCACGTGCACCCTAAGCTACGACCCAAGACAGATTTATTATTAAATTATTAATTAATTCAGCAACTTGGTTGAATCGTATAACAAAATTCAAGGGTGGTGGTTGTACGGTTCAACATTTTTTTTACTCATCTACTTTTAGTGGAGCGGAATAAAAAATTTTGTAAACAATCGATAGTTTTTAATTTTATAATAAAATTATATGAAAAAATGTAAATATCTTTTTGATCAAAATGGTTTAAAATTGTTCTTATAGTGATGGTAAATTAGGTAACTTTATTATTTAATAAGACACATTAACGTTGTAAACAAAGAATATAAACAAATGCATTATTTGACCATTTATTCACATAAATACATTCTGCTTCTACTAAAATGACCCTAACCTTATTTGATAGTGATGCGCCATCCGAGAAGTTTGACCTTCCAAGATATTTGTTAATGTCATAAACAAATTATATAAACAAATGCACTACTTTGTCATTTATTCATAGAAATACATTCTGCTTTAACAAAAACAACTTCAAATTGATGTAATAGTGGTGTTCCGTCAGAAAATGTTGTCCTTCCAACATATTTGTTAATTTTATGTACAAAATTATATAAAACAACGCACTATTCAGCCACTTATTTAGATAAATGTATTCTGCTTTCTCTGAAACTATTTCAAATTGTCCTAACAGTGATGTACTGTCAAAAAAATCGACTTTTGCAACATATCTGTTAATGTTTGAAACAAATTGTATACAAAAAAGGACGTTCCGGCCATTAATTTATAGAAATACATTCTGCTTTCACTAAGCCGACTTCAAATTCGCTTGAAAGTGTTTTTCATGCAATTCCTTCAAAATATTAACAACATTTTTACGAAGGTTGTTTTTGTTGACAGCATGTCACTGTTAGGTCAATTTGAACATGTTAAAGTGAAAGCTGAATGTATTTTTGTAAACAAATGGCCGAACAGTGCATTTGATTATATAATTTGTTTATGAAATTAAAAATTATCTATTGTTCACAATATTTTTGATTTCATTTCACCAACGTTGAAATGCAAAGAAGATTTGCTGAAAAAAATAATTTTTTGCATCGTAGAACCACCAACGTGGAAATTTGTTTAGACAAATTGTTAAAAAGAACAATTTAAAGTCGTTTTAGTGGAAACATAATGTTTACAGAATTTGTTTATAATGTAGACAAATGTTCTTGAACACTAGAATTACCGAATTTGTTATAACTATGAGGACAATTTTAAACCATTCATTCTAAAGAAAACACAACTTATTTCATGCAATATCATACTATCATACTAACATAACGCATAACAACCTAAAAATTACAAAATTATTAACTTTCCTGCTTGAGCATTCAAAAATTCAAAAACTATTTCAGAATTGCGCAATCAAAAATATAATTTTGCGTTGCAATTATAGAAATATTAACGATGATAAAAATTATAAGGAGGTATATCATGTAGTATCACATGACATTCAAAGTTATTGGATAGATTTTATTATTGAAGAATGAAATTTCTGTAAAAAAAAATTCACTGTCATTTTCACCGGTTAAAATTAAAGAATTTTAAATATTGTAAACTTTCAAAGTTTATTCATTCTAAAAGCGTTGCAAGTTATCTGATTTCTAATTGGAAGCTTGAGAAATAATTAATTAAAGCCTAATTGAACCCTTAAAAATTAAACAATTTCCAACTTCGTTTAAAATTTATCAAGTTGAATAATTATTTAACTAATTTAAATAATAACTTAAAAATTTATTATAAAGCATTCCAATGCATTAAAAAAGAAATATGTGAAAAACGAGCGGAAACATAGGACGTTCATTGTGGACAAAGTGAATGAATTAATTTAAATATTATTATATTACTCTCTTTTGTAATCTTCCGAATATTAATATTTTTAATAATAATTGTTCTTTATTTTACAGTAAAAAAGCAAAAAGTGAAGTTAAATCAGAACCATTTTCTTGAGAAGTATATGTTGTTTAATCACTATCCTTTGTTATACGAGTAACTGTGGGGAAATGAAGAAATATTTGTTATAAAAAAGGAAAGCAAAATTCACAATTTTCTAAACGTATTTTAACAGATTTTAAAGGTTTTTAAATATATAGGGTATTTTCCATAGATTTCAATAAATTTTCAAGGGGTTACAAAATTTTGAAGGAATTTCAAAGTATTTTAATGATTTTAAGAGGATCCATCATTATCAAATAACTGACATTAGAAATATTTCGAATTTAAACAATTCAAAAAATCATTTTTCAATTATTAATATTTATTTATTGAAATTACCATAATTAAATATTTTGACGAAAGAAAATTGTTGAAAAATGTTTAATGTATTTTTAAAAATTACTGTTCAGATTTAAAATTAAAATAACTTTAAAAAATGTTTCTTTCATTGAAATTTTTATTTACTGTAATTTTAATAAATAATTAATATTGATTGAAAAACAATTTTTTTAAATGTTTACGAGATATTTCTCGTGTCGGGAATTCGTCAGAGTCGGATATTTTATAATTTTATGCAACTATTTTCTGTCGCGAATTTTATTATTCAGTAATTTTTAAATTCGGTAATATTACAAAATGTTTCGCAATTTTATTATTTGGAAATTTTCTATTTTTATTTTTCCCTTTTTCGGGAAATTTACACTATCAAAACAGTCTATAATACTACTCAATTTGAAAATTTCGGAATAATAAAATTCGAGACAGACAATAGTTGCCGAATTATAAAATATCCGACACTGTAATTTATTCAAAATGAAATATTGAAAAATTTTGATAAAAGAAATATTTTTTAATGTTGAATGGGTTTAAAAAAAGTATTTTAATTAAAAATAATAATAGAAAAAAAATTTTAAATGAAAATCATGCTTTTGAACTGTTTATTTACATGAGGAATATATATTTTTAAATTATTTTTATTTCAAATTCAAACAATAATTAAAAAAATATGCATCGAACATCCAGAAAAAATTTTTGTGATCAAAATATTTCATTATTGAATTTTCTTGACTAAATATGATTCATTGCAAAACAATGTTTTCAATGTTTCAATTCGAGAACTTCTTAATGTCGGAAATCTTATATTTTCGAATTTTATAAGATCGGAAATTGTCTATCTCAAATTTTTTTTCGAAAATTCACTAGTGTCTGTAATGTATTCTTCGGGATTTTTCAGTCGTCCTAGTTTACGGAATTTAACCAATTTTGCATGCTCTTTAAAGTAAGTGGTTTTCTAAGCGGTGGTTTTTTTATTCATATTTTCAGGATAAAAAATTAAATATACTTTATTTTGTAATAGATTTATAATAATCATCAATAAATTAAATCAAAGTTAATAAGGACGACTGAAAAATCCCGATAAATAAAATTCGAGACAATATCCGAACTAGGAAATTCTCGAATTAAAAAAATTAAAATGTGTTTGGTAAATTTTATTTATTTACTACAAATACAATAATCAAATAGGTTTATAGTCAGTGGTTTGAGAAATGGATTTTTGTAAAGTAATTTTGTAAAGTAATAAAAGCTTTTAAGCTCCTGTAAATATCCATGCGTCGTGAATTTGTGAAAATATCCCCTTGTATTCGGGAGTTTATTCAATTCGACGTTATTTGTTGGTAATGAGAGGCAAATAGCTAATGCTGCTGGAAATTCGTAATGAACGACTGAAAGCAACTTCGATTTTCCGTTTGTTCGAATGCATTCGAGACGTTGCAACATTTCTATGTACCTGCATCCAAGTTTTCTCCTTTGGGAATGGTCTGCAACGTCGATCGTCTAATTAAACTCACTTGAAAGCTTGCTTCACGTCCTAATAACCCCAACTTTGATGTTTACTAGCTTCGATGGGAGACAGGGTTAAGTGAGTTGGAAAATGTCAGTTAAATATAAGGATAACTAATTATATCACTTACAATTTGGTACTCTTATAACTAATATGATATTTTTTTCATACAAAACTTATTCAGTACATTCGGTTGTGTTGTATTTTATTTATTCAGAAAAAGGAAGCTCAAGTTGTATGCCAAGGCAGGAAATTGCAGAGAAAAATAGTTTATAAGAAATGTGTCAACGGAGTGAGAGATACCTGAAACGAACGATGTTGGATACTAATCGGCCCGCCTTGAGAGCTTTACTTAGTCGATGTGATTAGAGTAAAGAGTGTGGATCTTAATATAGGATTATCAGACAGTTTGTGTATGTTCATGTGAGTTATGACATATTATGACTTTGTGAAGCTCTTTGCCTGGGGTGATTGCTAGAGAGATTGATCAGCGACCTGTCTTGGAGTGGTGTTGCGGAATGATCCTGTTGCTTAAATAAGCACCACGGGAATTCTATATTGATCTGAAATTTATACTTCCTCCTTTATTCCTTTTGAGGAAAATTTACATTATTAAACTAGCGTACATTTTTCGAAAAACCTAAAAACCTAATTTTCTTAAAAAGGCCACCTTTGATTTTTTTCTTCATTTTTTTTAGATTCATAGCAATAGAGGGTCTACTAATCGAGAACACCAGGGAAATCGGGAAAACCGGAAAAACCAGAACATATTCATGAATTACAATAAAACCGGAAAAGAAAATTCCAGGCAGAAATCATGTTTCAAGTTTTGGAAAATGTGAATTTTTAAAGGTTTCAAGAGAATGAAATAATTTTGTCAAATTTGGTCAAAAAATAATTCAAAAGATTTTAAGACAATTTTTCTAATTATGCAGAATTTTCTAAACATTTTAGGAAAATTGGCATCATTTCAAAGTATATTTCGAAGGCTTAGATGCGAAATTTTTGAAAAATTTCAGGAAAAATACCATCATCTCAAAAGATATTTAGGAAATTTAGAAATTTATACGACATTTTTTAAAAATTTGAGGAAAAATTGGAATTGTTTTAGAAGCTATTTAGAATGCATACAAATTTTGGAAAGATTAAAAAGTAATTTGAAATTTGGAAATATTTCTGCAAATTTTTTTAAATATATGTTTTTGAAGGTTTCGTAAAAAAATTTCGAAAATTTTTAAGAATTTTGAAAGATTTCAAGAGAATGAAACAATTTCCTTAAGATTTCTGGAAAAATTTTGTATGATTTTTTATTTTTAAAATTTTAATTGAAGAGGGTAGTTCGACACAATTCAAAAGATTTCCAAAATTGCCGAACAAGAGTCCAAAAGATTTTAAGGCAATTTTTTTAATTACGTCGAGATTTTTTTTTTAATTTGAGGAAAAATACCATTCAGGAAAAATTGTAATTCTTTTCAAAATTATTTAGAAGGCTTAGAAATTCATGCGAAATTTAAAAGAAAATTCAGGAAAAGTTAGAATCATTTTAAAAGATATTTCAAATGCTTGAAAGTTCTGAAAAGCTCAAAAATAATTAAAAATTTGAAAATATTAAACATAATGTAACTTTCTGAAGATTTTTTCAGAAAATTTCAAAGATTTTTAAGAATTTTGAAACATTCAAAAAAAAAACATAAAAAGTTTACACCAGATTCCTGGAAAAATCATAAATGATTTTCTTTCCTAAAAAATAAATTTTTAAAGAGAGTTTCAACAAATTTCAAAAGGATTTAAAAAATTTGGGAAAAATCCAGAAGATTTTTAGGCCATTTTTTTATTTAGAAAATTCTTCTCTTGTTATAGAAATTTCACCTTATCGGTTCCAAATTCCCTTGAAAAAAAAATAATTTGTTTGGTTAAGGATTCAACTATTTTCCTGAAAATTCGCATTTCCTGGCTGAAATCAACTGTAATTCGTTAAAGTTTTATTTTTTGTTGTTCAAAATTCAAGTATTATTTCGAAAATTCATTTTTTTGTTTGAAAATTCATTTTTTTAAACTGAATATTTAACTATCCAGACTCGCTTCCTTCTTTGGAAATCGAACCCGAGCTTTTTCAGTTAAAAATTGAACTATTTGGTTTCAAATTCACTTTTTTGTTGGAATTTCATATTTTCGGGTAGACAAATTAAATTATTTTGTAGAAAATTCGTCTGTTTTTTGTTGTTAAAAATACAATTGCTTGAAAAATAATTATTCTTTTTCGGTTGAACATTCAACTAGTTTGTTGAAAATTCGTCTTTTTTCAAAAATAATTCAAAAATTGAAAAGGTTTCAAAAAATCTAAAAGAAAATGTCGATAAAAAAAAATGTAGAAACAAAATTTAGAAGTTTTCCAAGAATTTTGAAATGTTTCAAGAGAAGCAGATAGTTTTCTTAAGATTCCTGGGAAAATTTCACATCATTTTTTATTTTGGAAAGTGAATTATAAAAAAAATTGAAAAAGGTTTCAACAAATTTAAAAGGCTTTCCTAAAATTTAGCAAAATAATATAAAATTTTTTTTCAATTTTTCGAGAGAACAAGATTTTAGAAAAAATTTCATTAAGTTTAAAAGATATTTGCAAGTTTTAAAAAGCTCAACAAATAATTTGAAACATAAAAAGATTTCAGACCATTTCAAACAAAATGTAGATTTTTTAAGATTTCGAACCAAAAAATCAATTAAAAAACTCTGTTCATTGTCAATGAAAGTGACAGGATACATTTTTTTGTATATTTCACAGAAAATTTTGAATTATTTCCAAAAGTTCCTCTAATTATAACAAAAAGAACTCCAGTAAATTTAATATGAATGACACCATTTTTTATATTTACATACAACTCTTTAAAATTGTTAGACTTTTTTTCTCATTGCTAAATGTTTCTCGCCACATGTGACATGATTCGACATTGTAATTTTAATATTTTTGCGTTATTTGAAAAATTCACAAAATACATTTTCGACTATTTGACTAATCGTCTACCTGAATTTGATTCGAATTTTCTGTAAGATTTTATTTACCATATTTTGTATGTGAGGATTTGTCAAAAAAATATGGCAATTCACACATTTCAGTCCTGGCTCTTTTTACTAAGATAGTTTTTACTTGATTAAAACAAATTTATTTCATTAGAAAAAAAAACTTTGAAATGGCTCAAGCTATGATTTTAAGTTTAATTTGAAAACGTTCTTGGGACAACAGGAAATTGTAATTAAACAGAAAATCCCAGGAGGAAACACCTTTAATATGAAGTTGGTACAGCGTCGGTTTTAGCTTCACCGTTGGTTCTGACCTATTGTTTCAAATTTTGATAAGTATTGTATTATTAAATAGGTTTTCGGAACATTTCTCCATATTTTAATTGCATCATTTAAATTTATATGATTATTTTTGAAAACGAAAGCTTACCACAAACGGTTCATTTTTTCTTGTTTTATTAAAAATTTGAGATCCTTTTTACACCTTGATCCTGTCTTATGAAAAATTTCATTTCAGAAATTGACACTTTGAGGGGTTTTAAAATATTTTTTGCGATGAATATTGAATACCTCTTAGGAAGAAAAATGTAAAACGAAAGTTCTTGACCTGATCAACCTGCAAATTTTACTACATTTTACTGAAGTTATAAATCTACTCCTTCAAAAATCACTTCCGTACATTATTTTCAAAATTGAATTTTGTTCCAATCTACCATAAATTTATTTTTGTATGTCAATAACAGGGTTCATTTAGTACAATAAATAGTTTTTGGTTTTCATAAGTCACTTAACTTACACAACGTAATAGTTAAACACTTTAATCAGTAAATTTGCAATTACTATCATTTTTTGTGGGAAAAATTAAAATAAACAATAACAAAAGTCAACTTCAATTTGGTCCAACAAGAAGTGACAGGTTTTAAAGGAGATTGAGATCCATTGAACAAAAATTTGATACTGCTTTAAAAGCTGTTCATTTTCTATTCAAGAATTTAGAACAATATTATTTTTACTGCAGCAATTTTAATAAATTTTTTCCTTAAATGTATGGGATGACATTTCAATAAAAATTGTCTTTTTAAAACAAGCTTTTATTAAAATGTACCTAAAAGAAATGATTTAGTCCCCTCTGAGAAGAGGGCTTACAATAATAATATAATAATAAATTTATATGAGAATGAAATTTTAATATTTTTCAGTAAAATTATTATGATTATTATATTAATATTTTAGGCCCTAGTATTCAGGACACTGCTACTCAGTATTTCGATCATTTTTATGCTGTCCATTTCTACTAAAGCATCGTTATTGTACGGTTTATTTTCCTTTGATATCAAGAAGTCTAATTCCTGAATTAGTGTTTGAATCATATAAGTTTTGTTTGACTCGAAAAAATATTTGCTTCAGTCAATCAAATATTTTTTTGACCCTATATCAAAGAAAGAATTTGTTTGATTCAAACAAACATTTTTCTGAGTGATATATACCCATATTGGTGGGGTTTTCTAACAGTATAAAAATATATGGGTTGGATTTCAGAGGGAGGGGGGGGGGAGGGAAATCAAATTTGATAGAATTTTTAAATGTCAACGGAAATACATATGTATCCAAAGTTTTAAGTCGATTAGATATGTGGAATTGTGGATGTGTGACAAAATTGGAATACAACTTTTGACCCTCCCTGGGGAAATTTTTTTTAAAAAGCATACAATACATTAAAACCATTTTTCCAGAAAGTCACAAATAAATACAATCAATTATAACCAAAAAGTATAGAAAAATAATTTTTTTGTCTGTTATTCGGACGAACTTTGAACTTTTTTTTATCTATTTATATATTGTTGTATTGTATTGTAGTTTTAATTTTTTTCGCAAATTTAAAAAAGTACAACTATAAAAATTTACAACCACAAAAATCTACAGGATTTTATAGGTTTTACAGCCGAAAAGGTGTCCTTTTTTGACCTAAGATAAAAAATTGTCGCTATTACAAAAAAGCTTTTATGTTTATACTTTAAAGGAATGGTAGAAATATTAAGGATAGTAATCGCTGTAAACACACAAAAAAACATACATTTAGAGATTTTTTAAAAATATGGAGCAATCGATTGGACAGCATATGTGAAATTTAAAATGATGTTATTGCAATATTCTCAATATTCATGGTAGAAAAACCTTTTGACTACAAATTGAAATTAAACAAATTGAGGTAATATTTACACATAATACTGCTTTAAATTGTAAATAAGAATACTTTTGCGTGGCAAAATATGATTCATGGTATTAAAAAAAACAACACACACATCCATCTAACCTTCTTAGGAAAGTATAAGTAAACTAAAAATTCATGCCAGACTTATAAAAAATATTTTACTACTCATCCCGAATTTCAGGACGACTATAGACACTTCGTAAAAAAAGTATTTTCCACAAACTAGTTAAATTTTTCACCCAAGACATGAATTTTTTACTATAATGATGAATCTCCAATAAAAAAAAATTATTTTTGAACCAAGTAGTTGAATTTTCAAACAAAAAGATTGATTTTCAACTATGAAGATTCATTTTCTATCATACAAGATGAATTTTCAACAAAATACATGAGTTTTAAATTAAAAAATATGCATTTCAACCAAAAAAGGTATAGTTCTATTTTCAGTTCAACATTAATTTTTAACAAAAAATGTTAACCGAAACAATTAATTTTCAACAAAATAAATGAATTTTCAACTAAAAAAGATACATTTTCAACAAAAAATGGAGTAGTTAAACTTTTAGTTAAAAAGTTAATTTCAACAAATTAAAAACGAATTTTGAACAAAATAGTTACATTTTTGAGCAACATGAAGGTTTTTGAATTAAAATGATGAATCATCAACCAAAAAAGATTTTAATTTGAAACCAAAAATAGTTGAAGTGAACCAAAGAAGACGAATTTTCCAGAAAGTAGTTGAAAATCCTCGTTAAAAAAATTAGATTTCAACCAAGCAGTTGCATTTTTAGCAACAAAAAAATCTACGGCAACAGATGAATTTTTAAACCAAAAAGACGAATTGACATCCAAGTAGGATTTTTCAGTACAAGAAGAAAAAAAATGTCATCCAAATCTGGAATTTTCATGATGAAAAGGCGAATTTTCTGCAGAACAGTTGAATTTTTGAATCAAAAATATAAATTTTCAAAAAAAGTTTATATTCGACCAAACCAAAAGATGAATTTCCAACAAATCAATTGAATTTTTGACGAAGAAAATTGAACTATTTGTTTTGAAAAAAATAGTTCACATACTAAATTTGTATGCTTCTTTTTGAAGTTTAAATTTTCTTTACAATGAAATATGCAGTATTTTTGGTAATTGTGAAGCAGTTTTGGAAACGTTCTTGTCAAAGCAATAAAACTGTATTAATGGTAATGACAAAATTCAATTTTCTGATTGAAGTGGGTGTAATAGAGCAGCGACAATAGGGCGAATATAATAGATTCTGAACTGAAATGTGGTAACTGGCCATGGAATAATTAATGTCCGCGTGGAGTCACCTCTATTCTATTTGCAGGACCAGATTTAACAGAATATGGCTTTGGCGTGGAGATGCATATTGCATTATTGCATACATAAATACGTAATTTATAGTTGAAAACATGCTCTAGTATACGCGTGAACGCGATGCGATGGATGCGAATGGCACGTAACGAACTCAACAAGGCATTCCATTCAGGCTGCATCGAACGATCCATATTCCATATTACACGTAGAAGAAATAAAGTTAAGGCCATGTAATCAGGGTATCAAGTGACCTTGAAAACCTAAAAATCCTCATGAATTTTTTATGAAAAACCTGAACTTGAATTATTTTTAGTTGAATACGCGCAGCAAAAGACACTTAAAAGGTCTGTCCAGAAAGTATCCGACCTTATGCTTCAAATTTGTATCTAGTTATGCTACTGTCAAAAACAGGTACTTAAAATTTACGGGAGACCTCTGTGAGCTCCTCTACTGAGACGGACCTGCGAATCTTTATTCGACTAGTGTACGTACTTGCGTAAATGTCTATCTGCGTACGCGTCGCATTGCAGGATGACGGATCGCACCGATCAAAGTGTGTGCATTAAATTTTGCCAAAAACTTGGTTATTCATGTTCGGAAACCATTATTATAATTCGAAAAGTGCATGGCAATGAGTTTATGAGTGATAATAAAGTACTGGTATTTCTGGAAGGAGTGCGAGTGTTAATTAATGGAAATCGTCATTTAACAGTGAAGGATAGAGGAAGACGTCAGGATTCCAAAAACTATTATTTCGGAAATTTTGAGCCAAGATTTGGTGATGAGTCTAAAAAGTGGTGTCTAGGTTCTTCACCTCGACAACGCGCCTGCTCATTTTTCATAGTTCATTCAGCAATTTCTGGTGAGACTTGGCCTTACTCCACTTTGGCAGCCCCCATACAGTCCTGACCTGGCTCCCTGTGATTTCTGGCTGTTTCCCAAATTGAAGTATCCTCTAAAAAGAAAACAATTTCAAGACGTAGAGGAAATAAAACAGAGTGCGATAAAGCAGCTGTTAGCTGTGTGAAAGGTGATCTTAAGGAGTGCTTCCGAGAGTGGTAGGATCGCCATTCATATCATCACCATTGAAAAGAATTATTTCACATTGCTGGTACACCACAAGGTGTACACACTTCCCGGACAGACCTCTTATATGTTTGTACATTTTTTTCAGTATTTTTTTCACGTCAAACCATAACTTGGGATAGGATTGTCCTATCTCCATAAATTCTTTTTTAGAATGCGGGTGATGTGATATAGACATAAGATGATTCGCACCAGCGAATCATAGTCAAGTACAGCAAGGATAATGCTACATCGAAAATCCATTTTTTTCTACCTGTATTGGATATCTCGGTTAATTATTGGCTTATTGCATAAAACATCGCTTATTGATATATTTAAATGTCCTGATGATAAATACGGCTATGAGAATACCTACAACATTTATTTTGAAGCTCGAAATTTAAGGTCAACAGCCTGAAAATACTTTTCTTCATTGTTTGCCATATCACAACTCGGCAAAATCTACCCCTTCGTCATATTTGATCTCATATTAGTATTTAAAAAAAAAACATTCGTTTAGGTTTGGCCATACTCGAAATCAGCAAATAATTTGTTTTTAATTATATTTTACCCCATCTCCAGTTTGGAGAAGCTACATGTTCCTTTTTATTATTGAGAAAGTGGAACTTAAAATTTTTAATTTAGTATAATTCGAAAATCAGATGAAATATGGTGAAAATGGTAAGAATTAGATGAATTAAAAGAATTCTTCACAAATAACATACAAGCAGTAAAAAATTGAATTGTATTTCCTTGATTTGATTTTTATATGGTGCTATTTATTTTAAAAATAAATGTACATAATAAGATTTGACGTAAATATTGTACATATATATCATTTATACGATTTTTTTCTCACAAATTCTTGGACAATAGCATTACTGATTAGGATATTGTCAAAGCTACTGCTGAAGAGAAGAAAAAATAGAAGAAAAAAAAGATAAGAAGAATAACCATAAAGAAACAAAAATCAAACAAAAGATCTAAAAATAAATGTTGTGGAATATTATGCATTGTGGACTTTTTTCGCTGATAAATAATACTTTTTTAAAAGATTAAATTTTTTCAAATCAATTCACTGAAAGCTTCAAAGTTAAAAAAATAGAAGAAAATAAGAATGTACGACATTGACCCCAAAATGGCCCTTATTGAATTCATTGAATTTAATAATGTAAAACTCTAATGAAATTAATTAATATCTACGTAGGTTTAAAAATAAAATTATGAAAACAATAAAGAGTAATTTAAAGAAAATCAATGAGCGTATTGGACAGTGTTACATTTTAATGTAATAATGTTTATAAAATTATAATGAAGAACAAGAAAGGGAAAAATGGAATATTATACATTTTATAATAAATTAGTTCCTTATATATACATGCATTTTTTATATAGAATATCAAATGATGGATGGGGTAGGGGGAAGAGTAGATATAATTCATAATTATTACATACATAGAGTATATATATACAGTGGTACACATAAACCTAACACTGTCGAATATACTGATTGATTTTCTTTAATTTTCTTTTTTTCCAAAATTTAATTCTAGAACTTATGTAGGCATTAATTAATTTTATTGTAGAATTACATTATTTAATTCTATACATTGAATTTATTATATTTGTTGCTTATAAAACATTTATTCACTGAAATGAAATAATTTTAGAAGATTTCAAAAGATGTCACAAAGATTTCACAAGTTTTGTATACTATAAAAAGACGGAGAATAACCCAAGCTAAATAGAAAATTATATTAAAATATTTTTTTTTGTATATAACAAACGATTACTTCATTCTTTGATGTACAAAAAAGGAGACTAAAAAAATTGACTAAAAAAGATACCTGAAAAAATGTTATTTCTTGACCAGGAAAGCAAGACTGGAATAAATTTAAAACTGCGTGTTTTATGGGGGTTTTTATATAGCAGAAAATGTTTTTTTTTTGTCATTAAAAGCATTACCAGAGTGTTATGTGACCAACTACATGGTTTATATTCGGCGGCTTCATAATTTGAAAAAGTAAATATTGTGTTAAATTTTTCGAAAATAATTCAAAATACATAAGGGAAAGTCCGTCTGGTCCAACTGAGTTTTTATATTATTTAAATAATGCAATTTTATTCACTAAGTTTTTTTTGAGGAAGGCAAATTTAATTTCTAGATCCATAGTGATTGACAGGCCAATATAGGAAAATTGGAATTTTCTCCTCACCCAAAAACTCAAACATTGTTTGAAACTGTATTGTTTATTACATTCTATTCTTCTTTCAGATATGGGAATAGCAACTATGTAAATCTAAAGAAACACATCCTGTGAAAAATATTATTTTCCTGAGCTAGAGTGATTTATAGGCCAATATAGAAAAATTGGTATTTTACCCCACCTATAAATTCAATCATTTTGATCTGAAGTTGATCATCAGCATGATTTGCAAAGGTTTGATATTCTTGAGTTTGCCGTAATTTCATTAGATTCCTCAGAATCAGCTTTTTGCACTATGGGCATAATTTTTTCTTGTAATTTTGCTGAGATATTACCTATAATGCCATTTGTGAAAAAAAATATTTATTCTTCACTGAAAAGAGGGGATTATGTCCAATTGTCAGAAAAAGGAGAGTCTGATAGAGAATTTCCTTATCTACTGAAATGGGCGCCAATATCTCAGATGATGTTAGAGAATTTGGGAGGATCACTCGTTTAGAACCTGAAGATCAGATATCTAACATTTAGGAAACGGGATATATTTTAGAACTTTCAGTCAATATTTTAGAACTTTTGATCAGAATACAAGACATTTAAATTCCAAATTAAAAATGTTAATATGGAAAAATTCACTTTTTTAAATCTAAAATCCTTGAATCTAAGTATTGAGATTGTGATTCGGACATTAAAAGTTGTAGCAGATATGATAACAAAGGACATTGTTCTTGAAGAGAAAAAGCATCTATGCTTCACTTTTAAAAAACTTTTTATGTGCTCAGATAAAAGATTTTGAGATAAGGAGGTCGATTCTCTCATTTTATACAATGAAAAGTTTTAAGATTGTATCAGGAAAATGTCTCCAGGGAACCTTATCCAGAAGATTTTATATTTGAATTTAAAACAAAATATATTATTCATTAATATATATCTTATATCCATAAACAAAAAAAGAGAAACCACATTTTTATAACTTTTACAAATATTTTTATTTTTTATGGAACTTCGTGTAAGGCAAGTTTCTAAAAAATTATAAGAGTATATGATGAATTTTGCCTTCATTATAGGATTATAGAAAGAATATGTTACCATACGAATTTTCAAATTATTTTTCTGTTTGATTTTAATACTTTTACAAATATTTGAATATTTCACTGGTAAAAGTATTCAGTTAATAGGAAAACTTAAATTTTGATGATTTTAAAGATCAAGAGTCAAATGTTCAATTCTAAGTGTCCCAAATTGAAGAAATTTCAAATGTTAATCTTCAAAATTATAGGATTTTGAATTTAAAAACTCAAAATTTGCATAATTTTTAATTGTTATTTGTCAAAATTGAAAACTCTTTAATTTTAATGATTTGCAATTCAAAGTTCTACAATTTTTGAGTTACATTTGATAACTCTTGAATTTTAGTCTATAAATAAAAATTCTTAAACTTGGATGATTTTGGAACTCAAAAGTCAAGTTTTCAATTATAAATCTTCCAAATTAGAGAAATTCAAATTGTAAATCATCAAAATTGGACATTGTAAAATCGTAAATTGTCAAAAGTAAAAACTCTTCAATTTTTAAAGATCTAAAATTCAAAGTTCTGCAACTTCCAAGAGTTAAGCAATGGAAAATTCTTGATTTTTAAAGATGTATAAACAAAAATTGGTTAATTTTGATGATTTTTGAAATCAACGGACAATCTTTCAATTCCAAATCTTCCAAATTGAAGAACTTTCGTATGTAAAGCATTAAAATTACAGAAATTTTAATTATGAAACTTAAACTTGCATAATTTTTAATTGTATGTACTCAAAATTAAAAGCTATTTATTTTAACGAAATACAACTAAAAGTTCTACAATTGTGAAGAGTCAAAATGAAAAATTGTACAATTTTAAAGATGCGAAAATAAAAATTCCTAAATTTTGAAAATCAAACCTCAAGTTCCTAATTCTACATCTTCTAAATTGAAGAAATTACGAATGTAAAGCATCAAAATCACAGAATTTTTAATTGCAATTGTTCAAAATTAAAAACGCTCGAACTTTAGAGATTTAAAATTCAAAGTTTAAAATTTTTCAGGATTTACAATAAAAAAGAATTTAATTTTAACGATTTGCAGTTGAAAATTCTTCAATTTTAAAGATGTACCAATAAAAATTCTCAAATTGTGATGATTTTAACGATCAAAAGTCAAGAATTTTCAAATCGAAGTCTTCCAAATTGACGTAATTTCAAAATTTAACCATCAAAAGTACAGAAGTTTGGATTGTAAAGCAAATTATTGAATGTTCAAGATTTATATTTGAAACTTTTACGATTTTGAAGGTTTTTTTAATAATTCAATTTTGAAGATTTAAAATTGAAAATTCTCTAGTGTTAACGATTTGCGATTTAAAATTCTGCAATTTTTAAGATATGCAATTGAATAGTCTTCAATATTTAATGTGCATAGTAGAAAATGATGCAAATTTTAAATGCTATTTTGGAATAGTTCAATTTCAAAGATTTAGAATTGAAATTTATTCCATTGTGAACAGGAAAGATAAAGCTTTAATTAGTTTTTCAAAATTCCCATAAATTTTTTTTACACTTGGAATATATGTATCTGTATATAAAAATTAACTTTGCACACTCAGAAACCGATTTAATTGAATCAACAAAATTTTTGTAGGTATAACCATAGAATATGGTTATTATGTGAACAAAAAAGTATTTAGTTGACCCAAATACATGTTTTGGTTGTTTTAACCAAATCTTCTGGTAGATGGAGTATTTGGTTGATTCAACAACAAAATTCGGTAAGGGTTATCAAATATTTTGTTGAATCAACCAAAACTTGTTTTATTCAACCAGATTTGCATGTATATATAAAAAAAACAGTTTTTTTTAACCACGATCATTTTCTTCTGAGTGCTGGAACTTCAAGTTACTTGAATCTGTGACTGAAAATTTGACAAGTTACTATTTTTAAGAAGTGACCGTAGCTGTAATTAGTCCCTTTTTTAAAAAGCTTCCAAAACAGTGCATCTAATTTTAAATGAGCATGTATTTAGATCAAAATGTTTGTTATGTCGATTCAAAATGATGAGAATTTAATATTTCAATTGAAACTAAAGAAATTATATTCAATCGCAACAACTTCAAGTGGAAAGAGAATTTTATAAGATCTTAAACTGACGTATACTAATAACTTGGCAAACCGGATGGTAGAAAAGAAAAGCAAGAGATAAAAGCAAGCGAAAAGTGAGCGGAAACAATGTGGACAAAATAAAAGAATGAATTTGAAGGTTATTATATATAATGAGGATAATCCCATCACTTGAAAATAAGCTAAAAATACGTTTTTGTTTGTTTTTTTCTAGAGGCGTGCGAGACACGATCTTGGGGTCTTGGAGCATTAGTTCAAGCCCTGGAGCAAAACACGACGAAAGCTTTGATTGCAGACCTCAATCCAACCACTTGCGATGTGGCTGTGAAGCTCGCTCACCTCTGGAACAAACCGTTGCTCACCTGGAGTTGCCCTCAGGTAAGTTTAAACTATCAGGAAATAATGGGCAAGAGCCTAATTTAGTTTTAAGTGTGCATTAATTCCATTTTTAATGGATAATATTTCTAGGGCCGCATCGGCCTTCGTTATCATCGAGACATATTCTGAAGCCAACTTCACGATCAATTTCGAAAAATAATATCGAACAAGATCCAAAATTCGCGGATGCTTTCATTGAGGTTAGATTTTAAATCATAACCTTCCTAAATATTAGAACATCCTTGACTAGAAAATATGAAAAACAGCAACTAAACGAACGAATCCCCGGTTGGCGTGACATCCGGTGTTTTCCAAGGTGAGCTTCTTAGACCGGCGTTTCTTATTTTGACAATTAGTGATCTGGAGGACTTTCTGCCTAGTTGATGCCTAAGGAGAATCTCAATTAATTATTTGATTAAGGTTCTGCTACTGGCTTATGCTGATGGCATCATGTTGCTTCCTGACTTTCGTATTGAACTCCAGAGGAAAATTAATGCTCTTGTTGAATATTGTAAAGGGCCGTTCAAAAAATACGTAACGCTTTTTCATTATAGTTTTGATCCCCCCTTCTCTTCGTAACGCTTTTCATATAGTAAGTAGTAAGGTCAATAAATCTAAGACCAACATCATGGTCTTCCATAAGGGCAGGAAGCCTTCGATTTCGAATTTCACTTTGGATAGAAACCAGCTGAACATGGTTAGGGTAAGTTATTCAGGAGCTCAGGTACCACCGGTCTGGCCTGTACCAAAAGGGAGGCTGCTGCAAAGATTGCTGTAAAACTTGTAGTTTACACGTTGCAGGTACTCCGAGCGTCCAAGTCGGATTCCTGGCCCACTAAGCAATTCTTTTACCAGAGTCTTGTCTCAAATGTTCTCTTCTATGCCATAGGGATCTGTAGGTCAAGATATTGTGAACAGGTGGAGATATTTAACATTACCTTCTTGAAAATAGTTTTG
>JAABKJ010003167.1:0-26430 GCA_011634705.1 Andricus grossulariae
ATATGAAGCTCTTCATCGGCAAGAAGGAGAGCAACATCCTCCAGCGAACATACTACCCGTTCCAGCAAGACCACCTTCACAGATAGCCGATGATGTCAACATGAGAATCAGGAGATCTATCCACCAAAAAGTCTTTCTCAGGATGAACAAATTAGCTGAACCTAATACTGCTCTCCCCGATTTGCTCCCCGAAGATGGTTATCTCTGGAATCTGAAATGTGTAGTTTACGAGAAGATGGTCTCCCTACTGAGCGACAATAGAGGTAACGACACTTCAGTACGCCTGAGTAAGACTGGCGGGCGTATTGCACAGCTTTAGTTTAAAATTGAAACGGCGAGACGGTATGCATCAAATATTCGGTGTGTGATTAGCTACATAACATCAAATAAAAAATTCACTCCAAAAGTTAGGGCACCTGCTCAAAACTTAAGGAAAACAAAACATACGCTGAAAAAGTCTAAACTGTTGACCATCAAGCAGCACTGGATGCAAAAAATAAGATCTCTTTTAACAGTGGAAGAGCGCCTTGAACGACTAGTGAAGTGAATTCAGGAAAATTCCGCCTTTTCTACTCATCCTTCCCGTCTCTTCAATAAAACGTCATGTGCCGTTAAAAATCCGCCTAGCCGAGGAGAGATTCAAGTCTTTTGGGAGGAAATAGGTGGAGATACTTAACAGCAAAATGAAGACGCTTCAGATATATCACTCTTGAGTAACTTTTGTAAAGACAAAGGTTGCAAGGTCCAGATGAAGAGTGTTCACTAATTACTGCTGAAGAAGTGAAGGAAGTTATCGCTAGAACTAAGAGCTTTTCAGCGCCAGGGTCAGATAAAATCAACAAATGTTGGTGGAAGAAGTTCACTTCTACGCACCAACATCTAGCTCGTATATTTAATTGATATTTTTCATTAACGGCACAATATTTTCTAAAATTGAATTTTATATTATGGTCTAGCAAAATATCTTATTTTTACATTCCTATCATAATGAGAAGGGACTAGTTTTACATGATAATTAACTACGCCGGATGTGAACCATGTAATTCACCACCTGATACTCTCGTGCATGCTCTTTACGAGTAAGGGGAAGGTAAAAAAATCTCAGATTATGAGAACATTATTTTATTTCTGATAACGATACAGTTGTTTCCAAAGTCAGATATGACTTTGCAAAAAATGAAAGTTCAACATTTTTGTAAATTTGATTATTGGTTCAGCTGTAATGAATCCTGGTTTACAACCACTATTCGAAAATTCAATTCTATTCTACGGCGCCAGCCTACTGGACATTCCCTAATTTCGTCTACGGTCATGGCTGTAATCACGCCGCTTCCTGTGTTTATTTTCATGCGGGGCCTACTTTTATATTTATTATATATTCCACTGAGAACACCACTGTTCTCCAATATCGCGAAAACGTCACCATTAGGTGTTGTTAATACAATTTGCTTTGTGAGTGGCAGCCTAGTATAGACAGCTTTTCTAACAACCCATAAAAGTGGTGTATTAAAAGTGTATCTTCGAAATTCAAATTGCCGGTTCTGATTGCAATTTGGAATAAGCCGAATAAGTCCAAGTTGTCCAAGTCCATATCCAAGTATCTGATCAGCAGGAATTCTGGAAAGAGGATGCCTGGGACGAGGAGACCTGGATCTGGCACGCAAAGGAGGCTCAGGATCGGGCTCGGCAGAAGACTGAGGTGTGCGAAGAGAAAAAGATCGATAACGACCTGGGCGAGGAGTATTAGGCCAATCTAAACCGGACTGTGAACGTAATTCTGCAAGAAGAAATAAAGGATTAATTTTTCTAACATACTCGTATACGATGGGATATCCAAACTATATGTGTGCTCTGAAAATAGAGGTTTGACAAATAACTGTATTGCATGGAATCAGTGTGTATCACTGTCCCTTCTGCAATGCGTTTTTTAATCAACTCAATCAACGTAGCTTGGTCTCTTTTATTATCGGAAAAGATCTCCAAACGAAATTCCTGTACATGGTCCCTGTCGATCATTCCAAGGGTCCACGAATCTTATAAAATACGCACCTTCTCATTCTCTCGGTTCCCGATTTTGCACTCGTCGATTTCGACTTTACCAACACCTCCAATTTTACCTTTCTCTTCCAGGTATTGATCAAGAGCAATTGTGCAGGCCTCTCTGCAAAAAAATCTATCGGCCGCAGTTTCTCTTGAAATTGCCTGTCCCTCAACAATGCTTCTCTCACGTATAGTTCGCTCAAAGTTTAAATTAAGAGCATAGCAATACGTGATCAACATACATGCTGGAATGTGACACCTCTCAAACCAGGTGTCTTCAGCAACAGTATGTGTAAGCCGATCCTTACCTTTCATCTCTCAAACGAATCGACCGCAAGTCATATACGAGTCTTGCAGAAACATCTTCTGTTTCCAACACTATCATTCCACTAGAATAAGTTCTGAACCTCTCAGCGATTACAAAGTTTTTTGTCGATCTTGTAGAATTAGACTCAGAGAGAAAAAATTATGCTTTTGATCCATCAGCATGATAATAGAAAGCAACAAGAATGAGAAACAACTCAGATGCTGAGAAAACGAATATGCTCGAGAATAATTAAGACTCATCCGAAAGCGGGTATGATGTAGAAAGACCCAACGCCTATCGTACCCCACCTTTCCGCGTGAAAAAAGTTGCCTTGTTCAAGCATGGGCCAACAGTAGGTCAAAAATGGTTCAAGATTGTTCAAGGATGGGACATGTATGGATCGTTGACGTGGCTTAAGCATTTTTCGTGGCCACGTCCCATGCTAAACTTTTAATGATTATTCTAACACCAAATTCGACGCTTTCCATAGTTAATCATGCTCAGAAACAACAATAGGGAGTTCCGCTATGACAAAAACATTATTAATTCTCACTTTTCATCATTTCCTAAAAATGGACTTAGTTTCAAGCGTTTTTTCGAGCCAAGCTAATACATGGTTCCGAACATTAAAATTGTACGCATCACTTTAAAGGTAAGTTTCTGAAATGCATTCAAATTGGTTCAAATCAATATTTCATGGATAAGTGGCACCAGCAGGGTAAATATAAATATAGGTTTCCTATTTCAAGTCAAGCTACTTTTTTTCTAAATAATTGACATGATTTAGCGTTGCTGAAGCTAGAAAAACCTTAGCAATTCTGATCCAGGCTTGTGCCATTCTTCACCTTATAGTGGCACCAGCAGGGTATATATAAGTATAGGTTTCCAATTTCAAGTCAAGCTGTTTCCCTTTCAAATACTTGACATGATTTAGCGCAACCGTAGCTAGAAAAGCCTTTGCTATTTTGATCCAGGCTTGTCGCATTCTTCTTCTTATAATAGCACCAGCAGGGTAAATATAAATAAAGGTTTTAAATTGACACTGTAGCTTTTCTCCTTCTAATTCTTCGACATGAATCAGAGTTGCTGAAGCTAGAAAAAGATTTGCAATTTTAATCCAGGCTTGTCCCATTTTTCTCCTTAAAGTAGCAGCAGCTAGGTTAAAGATGGATAAAGGTTTGCAATTTTAATTCCAACTCTTCCCCTTCTCATTGCTCGATTTTAATCAGCGTTACCGAAGCTAGATGAAAAGTTGTGCAATTTTGATCAATGCTTGCCCCAATTTTTGTCCTTAGAATTGTTATTACTCTCAAACTTTGTCTACCATTTTCTTGGAAACCATCACTCGCAGGCTAAAAATGAATAAAACATAAGATGTGCACTTCGATAAGATCAACAACTTTGGTCTGAAATTTCATTCGACATTCTCATTATCTATGAAAATGAATGGAAAAACACATCATTTTATATGCTTTTTGTCACAGAAATAGGATAGGTCGAAAAGGTTCCCTTTCCAACGTCTGATGGGATGCAGGAAGGCACACCTGTGATAGGTAACAGCAATACTTTAAGAAATATGAAATGTTTGTGATTTCCCATCTTCAACTTGGAATATCCCGGAAAATGTTAAATGTTATCTAGTTCTGCACTGCAAAACTTAAATTGTGATTGAAGAAAAATCTTTTAATGTTTTTACAAGATCAATATTATGGAAATTCTGATTAGAACACTTAACTTATTCTGTTTTTGATGCTTGATTTTATTGCGCCACGCTTCTTATCTATTAAATGCCACGTATGTAAACACTGTACAATATGTTGATACAAAATTATTTATCATTGTATTGAAACAGATTTTTTTTTGCTTCAGAAATAGGATTATCGTCTTGTTTTAATCACAAATTCGATTTATCATACCGTATTTCGTACCTCCTGCAAAATCATCAAAATATTGTTTATGAACATTTCGAACGCCACCCTTCAAATATGGCCATATTTCTTGATAATACATATGTGATTTTTATGTATGTTTTCGAAACAGATTTCATCCGAAGAAAATTCCAACTCACCGTTATTGTCTTCCAATGCGACAGCAATCCCTTGCCCCAAAACCACAGAAGCTATGAGGAGATTCAAGTAAGGTTGTTTCCTCATTTTCGAGGGAAAGTATATGGTTACAGAAGGCAACCGAATGAGGGTGAAGAATAATCGAACCCGAATTAGTGGTGAAACTTCTCGCTTTGTGGAGACATTCAAAAACTTTCAACAATTAGGAATACTGGATTCTTATCACTAAACAACAGATTTGTCAACATTACAAAATATGTTTGAACTAAAAAGAGGGACCTGAAGCATGCGACGCATATTAGAAACATATTACAGCTTATTTTCTGAAGAACTGAACTGAGGAAATCAGTGGTGGGAAGTTCAAATATTGAATGGTTAACAATAACATCAAAACATTCAGAGGCTACTTTGAATCTTTCAAACCTCATTTCAGCGTAATTTTTGCACTGAAGACTATGCATCGACGTTCTATAAACTCAATGAAATGAAGAAACAATTATTTGTTAATTAGGATAAATTAACTCATTGATAATCTAATGACTGCAATCACACTGAATGAACAAAAATATTTAAGTCAAGATTCAGCTTGATCGTCATAAATTATTATTTATATTGAAATGAATACTTCTCTGCAATGCTCAATCACAGAAATAAATTTTCTCTTAGTTTAAAACGCTGAAAATTTTTAGGAAAATAACATTCATCATGGAAAATTACTAAATTTTGTCAATTAGCAAGTCATTATTAACATTTTTATAAATAATTAATAGAATTGTGTATATTTGGCAGTCATGTAGGTATTCATTTTTTTAAGGAGCAGTACCATTTTTTCAATTGCGTGATCATTTTTGTTACGAAACAATAACAATTGAAAGTTTCTGGAACATTTTCTCAGAGAAATATTATTACTTACCTGTGCAGTAAAATCAATTTTTCCTATCAATTTTTCGTTTGTTAGAAAAAATTCTAAGAAAAGAAAACAATAAAACGCAAGCAAAGAAGAACATAAAATATTGAACTGAATGAATCTTCAAAACGATGAAGTATAAGAGGAGTGAATATGAATATGCTACAACTAATCAAATTATTAGAGTTGAGTGAAAAAATTTAGGGTAGGCGTCATAAAAAAGTAAACTTTAAATTTGGATACCTTTTCCTATTGTTTCAAAAATTATTGCAAATTTTTATATGTTTAATTTTAGATACTGAAAAATGATAAAAAATTTCAAAAATGAATGATCTAGGTTAACGATTTCTTGAGACTTCAAAAATAATTTTTTTTTTCAATTAGAAAAAATTCAAAACTTTTTGGAAAAAGTTGATTGAGTTACAACGGAAATTTCTCAAGCTTGAATCGAAGAAACACGTCATTTCGAAGAAAAAAAAATTATAATATTTTTTGTAGGACTTTTTCAATAATCGAATTCCTTTTTGAGATTTTTTTTTTCGTATTTCGCGTTTCTTGATTCAAAATTTGTATTTTAGATTTTTGTATAGTATTTTCGCAAATAAAAAATAATCTTAATTATTCAATCCTAATGATTCTAAAAACAAATTTTTTATTTTATTGATAGCTTTTAAAATGTATAAAAAGCATCAACATTTTTATTCAGAAATCTTAAAGAATCTTTACTACACTTTGTTTGAAAATTTGTTAAATTTTTGCAAAATCAGAATATAAAAGAATTTTTCAAAAATCATCCAGATTGGTTCAAAATTTTCAAACAGCGTTCCAAATATTTTGAAATATTTTGAAATTTTCTTCATAAATTAATTTTTTTAATAAAAAATCAATGTAAGTGTTGCCAGGGATTAAAAATAAAAATTTTTCTTACGAAACCTTTAGAAATTCCTAAGAAGTTCCTGAATTTATTGAGGGATTCTTCTCAAATCTTCATTTTGTTTTGAATTTTATTCTCTTGAAACCTTCACAATTTCGTAAATGGGATTTTTTTTCCGAGATCTTCAAAAATCTCTACATTTTCAAAGAAAATTTGAAAATCTTTGCAAGTTTTAAATTATTTGTTAATTTTCGCAGAAGAACTAAGTATCTCCTATCCTTACTAAATTTTTCTTTAAATTTCAATCTTACGAAAATAGAAAATTTTGCTTTAAAATCTTCTTTACTCTTTTCCAAATGTTATTAAAAATAAATAATTTGAAATGTTTTAAAAGCTTTTTCCTTGTTCTCCTAAACTAAATTTTTCAAAATAAAGAATAATTCAAAATCTTCCCTGGAATCTTAAGAAATTTTTTTTATTGAATTGAAACTTTTAAAAAATTTGAAAAGCTCATTTTTTTGATATATTTAAAAATATACATTTTTTATGAAAATTTGGAAATCTTTGTACGTTTTAGTTATTTTCGAATTATTTCGAAACTTCTGAATGTATTTTTTAAATTATTCGAATTTTGCTTGAAACTTAAACGAAATTCTACAAAATGTGAAACCTTGCCCTAAAATCTTTCAGATTTCTTTTTTGAAATTTTTAGAAAGGTTGAAAAATTTTTCAAAATATTTTTAAACTTTAAAAAAAAAGGAACTCATTTGAAATGTTTAAAAATTTTCTTCATTTTTCTCTCGAAATTTATTTTTCAAAATAAATAATTTTTAAACTCTTGCAGGAATTATAAGAAATTTGTGTTTATTCTCTCGAAACCTCAAAATATTCTTAAAAAGGTTATTTTTTCGAAATTTTCAAAAACGAAAATTTCTAATAAAAATTTTAAAAATTTTGACAAGCTTTAAGTACTTCTGAATCATTTTAAAACTTCTAAATATATTTCAAAAATGATTTGCATTTTTTTTTAAATTCTTTTTTTTTTCTTTAATAAATAACAATTTCTTCAAAATGTAAAAAAATCCGTTTTTTATATCTTAAGAAAGCTTTTAAAATGTTTTGAAAACTCTTTGAGTTGATATTCAACTGAAAAATATAAATTTTGAACCAAAAATGGAATAGTTCAATTTTCAGTTACCAAAATTAATTTTCAACGAAAAATGTAACGAATTTTAGACAAAATAGGTTTGAAGCGAAGTTGTTGTTGTCGTGGAAACGTTAAAGCCACATGAGCTTTAACAAAAGAGAATTCACAATCACTAAATGTCAGTAATTAATTACAGAACAAGATAAATTTTGAACATTTATTTCAGAAAAAAATTCTTTAAACAAACAAAATTATTCAAACGAATATGAATTTGTTAAATAATATGGTGTTAGGTGACTGTTCGGTTAATTAAAAAAATTTGAATAGAAGACAAAAAAATTAGACAAATTGAATTTGTTCAGACTATTGAAAATTAGTTTCAAAATTCTTAAAAAGATTTTTCTTTTCGAATAAAAATAATTTATGAATAGATAAATTTTTTAACAATGTAGGCGATTTTTCTGAAATCAAGTGGAATGTTTAGTTCAAAAGGACCAATTTTTTATCCGAAAGAACGACTATTTAATAAATCATTTTAATTTTCGACACAATAATGCAATTTTTAACAAAATGTATAAATATTAATTTGAATAATTAAATTTTCACCATTATTTTTAAATTGTCAAATAAAATTATGAATCTTCAACAAAGAAAATGAAAATTTTAATTCATTCACTTGAATTAAATAAAAAAGGAGTTGAAATTTCGAGCAAGAAAAGCTTTTCAGTCAGTCAAGAAGGGGAAAAAATGAAACAGTTGTATTCGTTACCAAAAATGATATAATTTCTGCCAAACGAGAAGAATCTTTAAAACAAAAAGGCGAATTTTCTATAGAACTGTTGAATTTTTGAAACAAAAAAATTAATTTTCTACCAATAGCTTAATTTTCAACCAACTAGTTGAATTTTCTATGAATATAATATAATTTTCAACCCAGAAAGGTGAATTTCCTACAAAACAGTTTAACTTTGAACGAGAAAATTGACATTCAAACAAATAGTTGAATTCTAAACTAAAACCAATTACTTTCCAGCCTAAAATGCGATAGTTCAACTTTAGTTAAAAAATGAAGTATCAAGAAAAATAAACGAATTGTTGAGAAAATAGTTTAATCTTTAACCATTGAAATGATTTTTTGGCCAAAAGAGACCAATTCTAAACCAAATATATACCGGTGGACATTTCAACTAAAAAGAATTAACTTTTAACTGAAAACAGTTATATTTTTTTGTTTGGATCTATTTATTCAGATCGTATTTAAACATTTAATTTAATTTAAAATTAGTTCAATTCAATACCAAAAGATCGAAAAAGACGAATTGTCAACCAAGAAAGATTTTTTATTCAGGAGGGAAATATCTTTAAACAAATAGCTGTTGACGTAGTTTTTTAATTACCCTTAACATGGTTAAAAAAATAATGTGTTATATTTTAGAAGATCAATATAAAAAGTTGTTAGTTTTATTTTTGGAAGAACTACACTTATTGTAAAAGAAGATTATAATAAATATGAATGCAAAAGTATCAGGAGTATAATGTGAATAGAATGAAAAGAAGAGTGTCATATTTGTAAGATACTTTATTGAACGCATCAATGTCTACACTGTGAATGAAAAAAAATTAAAACAACCGCGGGGTTCTTGGAACGATTCCATTCTGTCAAGGAACCACATAATTTGGTCATCAGTAAAGAATAAGAAGAGCTGATGACACCTCTGCAAAAAGGACAAATTATTCTTTTAGCATCATTTATTAAATTATACAATTACCGTTATGATAAATAGTCTGATGAATAATAGTAGAAGTGTGTAACAGGACTTCCGGTTCGACGTGGAGACAAGGTGGACGTGTGTGAGGTGCCAGAGTGAGTTTTGAAGTATTTGGACGGAAAAAAGGAAGAGGAAAGGTGAAAAGAAGTACTAAGAAGATGAGGAATAGTATCTGGGTCCAACGGAAGTGAATGAGAGAGTGGAAGAGAAGTAAGAAAGTAAAAAGTGTTTGAAGAAAGAGAGACACGCCGACATAGTGAGGTTAGGTTCAGACCGGAAGGGCGCTGAGTGAAATGGACAGTCCTAGTGCCATCTAGTGTCGAGTGAGGGAACTTAGAGTTACCAGTCCGACTCGAGTAGTGACGGGAACAGTGGTGCCGAGAAAGGGTTCGGAAGATCAGCTTGGTCAGGGAAGCGGAGGATATTACAGTGGAAGCTTGGAAGAAAGCAGTTGGCAGGTTGGAAGCGAGACAGCAGAAATTGATTGAGGTTATGAAAATGAAATGGCAGGTAGAGAGAGTGATAATGATAAGCGAGAGGGAGATAGATGGGAGAAGTTTAGAAGATACATTGAATAAACTGGTCTCGAAGTTAGAGAAGCTTGGCGGAAAAATGGAGAACGGGAAGGAAGAAAGAGAAGTGCGGGAAGTAGGATGCCAAAGAGAAGAGGAGTATAGAACTTGGAGGGGCCATCCAAAGAAGCTGACGGAGGAGGAATAGGAGAGGAAGAAGAAAGGAGAGCGGAAAGGAGAAGGAACTTGAAAGTGCTGGGACTATCGAAGGAGGATAACGATTTAAAGAACGTGGTGGGACTCTTGCCCGCGCATACAAAAATTGTGGCAAAGACATAAGATTCAAAGAAAATAGATGGTGGAATGCGTCTTCAGTCAAGAACGTGGGAGAATAAGAGGGATCTGTTAGAACACAGATTTGTCAACATCACAAACGATGTTTGCCCCAGAATGATCACTTGAAGCAAACGACGTTTAGAAGAGGACAGGGATTCACCAAACGATAGGATAAACGTCTTGCAGACCGGTTCTGAAAGCTTCAGTTAAGAGGTAATTACTTCACTGATGCTGAACGACCGCACTCTGATTGATGTGAGGCCGAACAGCTATCTGCTTGTTGGCGGATGATATAGTTGCAGAAACAACACCCCCAAACATTAAATCTTCCTTGCGTCGATAGTGATGCTTCAAACTTCTGGTTGAGGTGGGGAGAATTCTTTAAGGAGACGTAAGGATTTTCCATTGTGATACAAGATATTGTAATCAAGACGAGGAAATACCAAAACGCATCTTCAATATGGTGGTAGTGATTGACAGATGCCGCTTTAGTGGAGATCCTAATGAGGACATCAAGCAACTCATTGATGGCTGCACGATGCTTGCCTCGGAAGAATACACGCGCAGACGTATTGATGTAGCTGCAATCATTCACCTAAAAGTTGCCCTGAACGCTGGCTTACTAGAGAGATTCGAGCCTCACTATAAACATAGCCACCCAGTCAGACACAATCTGCAATTTCCGGTAATTTAACAACTTTCCATCAATTGACACCTATGCCATTCTTCTCCTAACATACTTTTTTGTTTTGGTCTCCTGGTTCATGACTTACCTTGACAGGATCAACACAATCATCCATGTGAAAATGTCTATGCACCTAATGCACCATGAGAGGACAGCTGTAGAAAGAATAATTCTGCCACGCAAGCTTTGAGGAAGAAGAATCCTGAAACAGGACGAACATCTTACTCTACGGCTACATCTGTAGAGTTGACCTGTACACCCTTAAAACTTGCAGCTGCTGATTTCCAGAACATAGGATATCTCAACGCGGAACATCTGGCTGCTTGTTGAACTAGGAAACAGCTGCAGAAATAACAGCCCGAAACATTGAATCTTCCTTGCCTGGACAGTGATGCTTCAAACTTCTGCTCGAGGTGGGGAGAATTCTTTAAAGAGACGTTAGGATTTTCCATTGTGATCCAAGATAGGGTAATCAAGACGAGCAAATACCAAAACACATCTTCAATATGGCGGTAGTGATTGACAGATGATTTGAGCCTTACTATGAAAATAGTTTCCCAGTCAGACACAATCGTCCAGATGTCTTCTGGTTAGATAAGCGTACTCAACATGTTAGGCTAATGGATATAAACGTTCCCCTAAACAATAAAATTAGGCTCTGATACACTGAGATGATCCAGAAATCCCAGGTTCGCCGTTGATCAGCAAGTCAAGAACAAAAAGTGTTCTAAGTTCAATCAGCCAATTTTTTTGTCATATTTCAAAAAAGGTACAGGGTGTTTAAAATGATAGAAAATAAGATATTCACACCATCAAAATAGGACTTTTTTTCTTATCCTATAATTATTGGCTGACCAGCCCATACCTTGAGGCCGATCAGACGGTCTGGCCTGGGGCTTGCAAAAAAAACCTTACACTTTTGGCTAGGCCCAGGCTAGTCCGTCTGGCCAGCATCAAAACTGGAAACGAGATGGTCTGGTCTGGGCCAGGCCAGCGCCAGAACATTTTTCCACACGGGCTGTTAAGTTTATTATATGATGCTTTTGATATTTCAGATAGTGATTTGCAAATGATTGATAAATATTTGGACCAAGTTCTTGGCGTTCTTAACAAATATGAGGTTATCAAACTTCAAACTAAAGAAATCGTCAATGTCAAGCAAAACGTTGATAAGCAATTGCATCTCTATTCAACAAATATGGAGAGGAAAAATTTGTTTCACGAAAGATGCCTAAAAAATCGGATTTTAGGGTCGAAAACTCGTTTCTTAGTGATTCTTCTTTCATGTTCGTGAGAAATCACGACGCTACAATCGAAAGTATTTTGAACTTTCTCATTTTTTAAGCTTGAACAAAAATTTGAAAAAAATTATAATTGGTTGGAATTTGACCGAGTTATCTATTTTAAGGCTGATTTATATTTGATTTCCAGTATAATAATTAAATTTCTAACCAAATTGTTGAATTTGCAACTTACAAAGATGAATTTCCAACCAAATTTTTAACGAAACAATTGAATTTTTAGAAGGCAGCCTAATTTTTAACAAAAAAGGTGAGTTTTATATCCTAAAGGACGCATTTTGTGTCCAAATAGACAAATTTTCAACAAAACAGTTGAATTTCCAACCAAGCAAGCCAAATTTTCAAACATAGAGATGAAGTTTCAATAAAAATGATTAAACTTGAAAAAAAGTAAAATAATTTAATTGTCAACCTAAGTGGTGAACCTTCAAACAAAAAATTAATTGCCAACGAATTTGCTCAACTTTTACGCAAGTAATTTAATTTTGGAATTGAAAAATAAATTTTCAGCCAAAAATTGAGAAGTTGCATTCTTCGATAAAAAATTGATTAAAAAGAAACATCAGTTTCAACAAAGCAGTTCAGCTGAAATAGTTGAATTTTTAAATAAAAAAATTATTTTTCAACTGAAAAAACAAATTTTTAACAAAGTGGTTCAACTTTCACTAGAATATATAGTCGAATTTTTAATTTAAAAGAATAAAGTTTCAGCCAAAAATGGAATAGTTACATTTTCAACTTAGAAGATTAATTTTTTAACAAAAAAATAAGTTTTTAATTGAGTAGTTCAACTTCCAACCAGAGAAAGGAAATTTTAACGAAAATAATTAATTTTTAACTGGAATAGTTCAATTTTCAATTGAAAACATTTATTTTTAGCCAAAAAGATGAATTTTTAGCTAAAATGATGAGTTTTCAGCTACAATGATGAATTTTCAACAACAAGAAAACGATTTTTTGATAAATTGGTTCAACCTTTACCCAAGCAATAGAATTTTCTACCAAAAAAGATGAATTCAAGAAGTTTGCGTGAGGATAGCCTCAAACATCATTTTTAAAATTCTCTATCCTTATTCGGACCAATTTTTCATTTCCCTTGACCATTAATATTAAAATACCACAATCTAAATCTTGTTACATTTTCAACATAGAATCTTTTATAAATGAAATAAAACAATTTCAAATTCAAATTAAAAAGTTTGAAATTTATTTATCCACGACCACACTGTACAAATAGTATGGAAGAACTCAGTCAAACCTATTTTTTCTTTAAGGAAATGAAAATTCCAGGACCATGAGGAAAATTCAAGGACTTTTTCTATTATTTCTAATGCAGGAGGCGGTTCCGGCGGAGGATTGATGACCACTCTTGATCAACGCTTTTGACGAAGAAGAGCTGATGACGTCTCTACTAGATGGATAGAATTTTTTTTCTTTTAGCTTTATTAACCATATTTATTACTCTAATATTTACTGTAATCCCTTATTTTTCGAGGAATTTTTCATAATATTTTGCGACCAGATTACGAATTCATAATTTTGTTAGCGCAAAGACTTGAGAGCAGTCTCTACCTATCAGAATTATTGCAGATACACTTCAGGAACATAAATATGCAGTTTAAGATTCAAGCATCTTTTCTTCGGAGACAAAAAATTATATTCGTAAAATGTTCACTGTGCGCTGGAGAGGGACAGCTGTCCTTTTAGACACATGACTTCGCATGACTCGCAGGGATTCCTGTGCGTGCCAGTGGAACGAGTCGGCTTTGGTCAGACGCGTTACACAACAAACAAATATGGCGAATGTTTATTTCAGCGTCGAGCGTAAATATTAAAATTTCTTATATAAATATAATCTTTAACACTTACACCTCACGGTTTTACTTTTATTTACATTATAATAATAATTATTATTATATTATTTTACTTGCAATCCTCCTTTCTAGAGGGATTTTTTTTGGTAACATTTTAATAAGATCTTGATTGTTTTATATTTGTTATCCAGATTGTTGGGGTTTTCCAAAAGTATGCAAAATCCTTGTGGCGCGGTTTGGAAGGGGGGGGGGGGCAAGTGCTGTTGTCACGAGGCAAAAAGAACAAAAACTCTAAAATACGTATGCATGCAAAATTGTAACTTAATTTAATTTGCAAATTCCACATTTTTTAAACATTTTCCTGTTAGTTGAAAAATTGTTGCAAATTTTTCATATTTTCAACTTTAGCTAACTTCAATTCTTGAGACTTAAAAAACATGTACTTTTCCGATTCAGTTAGATCCAAAATTTGTTGTAAAAAGTTGAATATGTTGAGACTGACATTTCTGAAGCTTAAATCGAAAAAAAATTTATTTGGAAAAAAAATTGCGTAGTGTTTAATGTGTTTGTATTACTAATTTAAGAAGAAACATTTTCTTTTGTTTTGAATTATATCATATTTTGATGTTTTAATGAAAAATAGTACAGAAGATATTAACAGATTTCAATTTGGTTTACCTCCGCTCAAATGATTTAATTAATTTTAGCACTTTCTTTGGCTCTAATGCAAACTTTCAAGTCAATTTGGTATAAGCAAGTGTATCCAAATTGGAATTCGTTCTAGTCTATTAAAAAATAGAGGTCATGCTAGCCTCATGCAATTTATCACGTATTTCTCATAAGAAAAAAAAGGTTTTTGTAAATTTTATTGAGAATCATGAATACTGGGTGTATCGAGTTAACTCTCAATATATATATTTTTCTTTTTAATCAGCCACAGTTTTTAAAATCGGCTTTAGAAAGCGATTGGAAAAACATACTTTTCATTTTTGCAAAAGGAAAACCTCACTTCGGAATATGGAGATGCTAAATAAGAATACAGAATGTTTGATTCAAAAAAATTATTTTGTTCTGAGAAAATCAAAATTAAAGATCGCGATAGCACACTATGACAGACATTTTTGTTTCATCTACTTCCCCTCGCATCACTTTGTTATTTACTTTCCCCTTCCACTATTTTTTCCAACAGTGCTTTCCCCTCTCCTGGCTTATTCAGATATCACCCTTCTATCCTCACTAAATTGTATCTGAAATTTGAAATACGTTCTTGAAAAATTATTGTGTCAAAAAATTATATTTTGAAAAAATTCATTTGCCACAATCTGTGTCTGATTATAACACTTGACATATTACATTCCTGATGCTTCATTTGAAATTGCGTCACGCTTCTTATCTATTCCAAGCTACGTACATGAACCTTATTGTACAATATGTTAATACAAAATTATTATCACTGCATTGGAACAGATTTTCAATTTTAAATGCTATAATACTGCAAAAAGGGTCTCAATGTGCATTTATTTTCAAAAATGGGATTGCTGTTTTTGGGTAGCCTCTAAAACCAAGTTCCTTGTTATTTTCTGATTACCGAACACTTTTACCTGAATTTGGGCACAGACCTTTTAAAATTAAAGCTCGAAGCATCGACAACTGTAATTTGGCGATTGTGAATTCTCTTTCGTTAAAGCACCATCTGCTTTAACGAACACATTCTCATCACGTATCTCGTGCTTCGTACTCGATTTTGTCCAAAGTGCGAACTTTTTTAGATCCTATCCAACACTATTGTATCAAATGTATAATTATAACAGTTACCTATGTACTTCGGCCAGGGATTGCTTATTTAGATATTGCAAAATGAAGCAAAAATTTTATTTATCAGGATTACTTTAATATTTTTTCCTTATTTTAAATCAAATTTTACTTTCAGCTGCCCTGAAAAATATATCATTTCAATAAATTTATATTATTACAATTCATAATATGCAATTGTTGGTATTAAACATTTTATTGCATCTTGTTTCGTTTTGACAGAACTTTAATTTGTTTATTTTTAATGTCATTTTTCACAAATTGAACCAAAAATATGTATCTTAGCGTCAATTAGTTCTTAGAAAATTTTCTGATATAATTTAGGCGTAAAAATGTTGTCAACTAAAATGTTATTGTAGCATGCGTCGTTTTTCCAAAAAGTTAAATTTTTTATTTTCAATATATTTTTATAACAAAAGCTTATATCAAATTTATAGACATTTTTTGGTTGAATAACATTCGTCTCTGCATTTTTTTCGTCTTTTGTGTAATTTTTTCAAAAATTTTATTTTTTTTATTTTCATTCAGGCAAATAAAAATAAAAATGGAATAGATATATATTTGAGGAGACTTTTATAGGAAGTTTTTGGTTATATTTTCCATGTTTTTCCAAACTAAAATAATAGCTTGAAAATGAACCCAAGAACATTAAAAAATATTGATTATATTATGGACGTTATTGGAAATTTGAAAAAACATTGAAATATACAGTATTTTTGCATTATCTACTTGAAAAATAAACAAATTGGCTTCATTCTGGGATTAATTTATACAGAATTTTGAGAGCATTCAAACTATCGAAGAGAAAAATGTTAAGCTTTGACAGAACTGAAATTAAGAAAACTTAATGAGTCATAAAAAAGATTGAAATATTTAATTCAATATTATTTTAAAGATTTTTAGGTCTTTTCAGAGATCAAAGATAAATTTATGGAAGTGCAAGGATCTTTTGAAACTTCGTGAGGATTTCAAGAAATTTTAAAGGATTTAAATTGTTTCAAACTGTTTTGAATGATTTTAAGGAACTTTAGAAAATGTTAAAGGTTTCAAGGGATTTTTATGGAATGATTGTGACGATTTTCAACGGATTTCAATGAATACAAAAAATTCTAAAAGTTTTATAATATTTCTATAAATTGGAAAGAATTTCACAAGAGTTAAGGGATTTTGTAAGATTTCAACGATTTGATGTTTACTTACAATATTTCGGGTTATATGCGGTTCAAAAAAATTTCCTTGAATTTCGAAAAATCCATAAGGATTTCATAGGATTTATAAGATTTTGGAATATTCAAAAATATTCCAAGGGATTTTAGAGGATTTTCAAGATCTACAAAAATTTCAAAAAATTTGGAAAAGTTATTTCAATATTTTTTCAATATTTTAATGGATTTCAAAGAATTTATTCACAAAAATTGAGGAATTACAGAGGATTTCAAAGATTTGAAATGATTTTGAAATATTTTTATTAGATTTCAAGAATTTTAAGGGATTTGAAAAGATTTAAAAGCTTGTGTTTTTCAAAGATTCCCAGAAATTTTCAAACACTCAAAAGATTTTGAGGTATTTTGAAAGATTTGAAAAGGTTTAAAATATTTTAGGGTATTTCTAAGAATTCCAAAGTATTTTCAAAAGATTACAAAAAAAATTAAGGAATTTCGAAACATTGTATTGATTTTAAGGAATTGAAAAAATGTATATGCTGTTTTGAATAATTCCCGAGGATTTGAATGA
Source organism: Andricus grossulariae (assembly GCA_011634705.1). Taxonomy (NCBI): domain Eukaryota; kingdom Metazoa; phylum Arthropoda; class Insecta; order Hymenoptera; family Cynipidae; genus Andricus; species Andricus grossulariae. The sequence continues at coordinate 17,305 of JAABKJ010003167.1, forward strand.
GTTGAAGGAATTTTAGAAGCTTTCAAGGTTTTTCAATAAATTTCCCAGCATTCCAAAAAATATAATTTTTTATATGCAATTTACAGTTAAATTTGGACTATTTTTCTTTTTATAACCATGTTCACTGTGCATAAATATTTACGTGTGTTTGATTAATAAATCAATTTTAAAGTAATTGCCGCATTTTTTCATTCATTGTATTCAATCATTATAAGAAATTAAGCAAAACAACATTTTCAGTTTCTTAACATGGTCCTTCGAGCCGGATTCTTAAAAAAAGTGCAAGTGATCTAGTGAGAAAAAACTGAAAAACAAGAAATAGTGCCTAAATGAGTGAGTGTGCATCACGAAACTGTGTGTGTTTGTGTCAGTGAGGCAAGCGTTCCTCATCAACGAACTGTATGTGAGTGTAGTGGTGGACAGCACCCACGCAAGTGCAAGGAACCGTAGAGGGAGAACCACCCAGCCTCCCTTCGTATGTCATCAGCCCCGTACAACGCAGGGATCACACCACCGTCCCAAGTCGCCGCACTGGAAGGGTATTACACACAGGAGAAGAGCAATATACACTTAACTCAACCAAGGTTCCTTCAACATTCACGAGGACCCAAGAGAAATGCTCGATTCAACCAGAACTCCTGTACCTGTACAACAGTCAACATGTCGATTCGCAATCAGCTACCTGCATACGAAGCCTCACTCCTACAGACCCCATTGATGAATTGAAGGAACAATCAACCAAGGAATTAGCTTCGTATGATGAATTCCATTCCATAAAAACAAAGCAGGACGAACCTAGCATCTCTGAGAAAGACGTCGATGAGAATGCTGATGTAGAATTGAGCACAGCCAGGAAGTTATGTGAAGATTTATATCATTCAATTGTAGGATTCGCCAGAGCCAGGATCAAGGCCGCGGAAGCTCCAGCATCCTCATCAGCATTGGGTATTCAAAGAACCAGAACACCCAGTCAGGTACTTCCACAACCGACGCCAATGCTCAACTAGCCAAAAATGATGCTGCTAACTTTCAACGGAAACTACTAACAATGGCAATCCTCTTGCGACCTCTTCAAATCCGTGGTTTATGATCAACCTTCACTGACAAGGGTAGTGAAATTATATCATCTTCGGTCAGAACTTATAGGAGATACTGCCAAAATAATCCAATCATTGAAAATAACCGACAACAATTAAGACGTAACGCGGAAACTCGTGTGCGAACCTTATCAGAAAAAACATCTTCCAGTACAACAGCATACACGATCACTGCTCAGACTGCCGTCTTTGCAAAAGAAATCACACGCCGAGTTTCGCAATTTATTCGACGAGACACGCCGCCACATTGAGACTCTAAAAGATTTTGAAGAGCCTGTGGATACAGGGGACACAATTCTCATTCAGATTCTCACGAAGAAGCTCGACAAGATCTCCATTTGAGAGTGAGAGGTGTGAAACGATGATGATCAGGTGCCCACTCTGAAGGATCTTCTAGACTTCCTCTCACACTAGTGCGGGGCACTGGAAGCCATTCATAGGTTGGATTCAAGCATCAATCCAAAATTAAATCTATCCTCATCAAGCAACGGAAATAAAGGTAAACCATTCAACAAATCTGACAGATTTTCCGCAAACAAGTCACGAGCAAACGTTGCATAATCAAACGGGTGCTACAAATGCGGAAAATCACACCCTTTATATGCATGCACAGACTTTAGATGGCTTAGTGTGAAACAGCGGATTCAAGAGGCACAAGCAATGAAACTTTGTCTCAATTGTTTAAAGAAGACGGCTTTCAAGCACACAAGACACTACTGTATTCAGACGAAGAGTCACACGACGCACGGGATGATCAGGGACGATGAAATCAGTGGAAAATGCGGCCGTCGGCACAGCGCTGGCATCACAGTCAGGCTACAAAGCGCTTTTGGGATCAGCAATAATCAATGTCATGAATTAACGCGGCAGATCGCACACGTGTTGAGCATTGCTGGACAGCGGTTTGACCCGAAACTTCATGACAACAAGTTTGAGTGAAGATCTGCAATTGAGAACTTACGAGCAAGACATCGAGATCGGCGGAATAGGTGGCACATGCACTCAGAGCACCTATAACACAAAAGCAACCGTTGGTTCCAGATTTAACGGATTTTCTGCAACCCTGAATTTCTTGGTCATGGACGAGGTTCCAAGAAACCTACCAGTCCTTACAAAAGCCTCTTCTGGGAACTGATTTGCGTGGGGCGACCTAAATTAGTTCAAGAACTTCCAGTGTTGCAGAAAACGAAACTAGGCTGGATTATAGCAGGTGATATTTTTAACACAAGATCTTCTCTCACTGGTCTTACGTTTCAGACTTCATCGCATTGTCATCACAGCGGACATTGAGAAAATGTACAGACAGGTGTAGATTCATCCTGATCATCGCAACCTGCAGTGCATTCTCTGGTGAGAATATTCTGAAGAACGACGCACGACCTTTCAGAGCAATATAATTGCATACGGTACAGCAGCAGCCCCCTTTCTAGCAACCAGGTGTTTGAAAGAGGTTTCAAAGAACATCCAAGATAGCAACCCACTAGCAGAATAAGTTATAGTCGATGATTTATACGTGGACGAAATGATCACTGGTGCAGACTCGATCAAAGAAGCGTTGGACTTGCGCATTCAAGCCTCTTCAGGATTAGGGAACGTAGGATTCAATCTTCGAAAGTGGTGTTTCAGTAGTGAGGAAGTGATCTCAAATCGACATCCAGATTCTTCAACCAAAACAGAGTGACTGACTATGGAAGACCAGAAGAATAAACAATACTGGGTATCAGATGGCAACCGCCGGATGACACATTGCAATATAATATAAACATCAATGTCAAATCAAGAAGAATTTCAAAAAGCTCTATTCTTTCAGAAACAGCTCAAATGGAAGAAGGGACATTCTCTAAATTGCAAGAATCAACTGCTAGCTCTTAATCCATTCATCGATCCTGAAGGACTAGTGCGTGTTGGGGGTCGCCTTGGTAATTCAGATCGACCTTTTTGCAACACAGGAGTAGATTACGCCGGACCAATTTACATCAAAGCAGGGACCAGACGCAGTCAAACCAAATTGAAGGGTGACATAGCTCTCTTTGGTTGTTTCAGCACAAAGGCCATTCACATAGAGCTTTTAACCGATCTGACTACAGCAGCCTTTCTGAGCGCTCTGAGAAGGTTCATATCACGCCGTGGCAGAGAAGTCAATTTATACTCTGACAGTGGTGATAACTTCGTCGGAGCTGCCAGAAAACTACAAGAACTCATTCAGACACTTCAATCAGCCGAACTGAAAGATTCTCTCTGTAATGAAGGAATCAAGCGGCATTTTATTCCTCCAAGGTCACCACACTTTGTCCGCCTCTGGGAGGCAGGTGTACGTTCGGTGCAAAATCATCTCAAGAGGATTCTGGGAGAATCATTTTTAACATTCGAAGAGTACTACACGATGCTCATTCAGATAGAAGACTGTATCAATCCCAAACCCATTATATATTTATCTGATGACACTGAAGATCCTCTACCACTAACACGAGGAAATTTTCTCATTAGAGAAGCATTGGTAGCACTGCCTGAGACCGATGTAACGAGCATTTCAGATAATAGACTCATCATCTGGGACAGGTTGCAAAAAATAAAGCAACATATCTGGAAGCGGTGGTTTGTTGAGTAACTCAGCAGTCTCCAGGAACGCACGAAATGGCGACGCGGCTCAGCAGCCAACCTGGAAATCGACAACGTTTTCCTCTTAAAGGACAATCAACTCCATCTGCTACAGTGCGTGGTAGGCAAGGTGTCTGCCCTTCATCCAGGAAAGAACGAAGAGGCCAGGAAAGCTAATATTACAACAGCAAGGGGAAAGAAAAACACGTGCAATCCTACTATTATGCTCACTCCCCAAATAGAACGAGCTTATCAAGAACAATTAAGTACAGCGCAATTAAATACAGCGCATCTGTGTTTTGGATATCAGGTTTTACTTTTTACGTTGAAAGGAATATAAAGCTTCTCATCAGCAAGATCAACATCTTCCAGCGAACAAAAAACCCGTTCCAGCAAGAGCACCTTTACAGATAGCCGATTATACCAACATAAGAACAAAGAGATCAAAGGTCCTCCAAAAACACTTCCTCAAAATGAAAAAATTAGCTAAAGCTATTACTACTCTAAAACCGATAAATGTTGTTACCAAAAATGAAATAGTTGAATCTTCATCTGAAGGAATTGGGTTTTTAACAAAGTAGTTCAACTTCAAACCAAATATTTACATTTTTGAACAACTTTGTAATTAAAAATAATAAGCTTTCTAGCCACACACGTATCGTCACAACATCTGGTAATCGTCTTCCCTTGGCAGCGTGACGTAGTTTCTAAATAGTTATTAGAAGAGAAGATAATATTTAATGATTATTATGAATGCAAAAATATCAAGAGTATAATATGATTAGAATGAAAAAAACACGTGATATTTGGAAGATTCTTTATTCAACCCTTAAACTAAAGACACAAACTTATTGATTAGTTAGAACGCACCTAGTAAGGTCCTGTTCTCAAAACGATCCAAACAATTTGTTCGGGTGTGAAGAGTCTTGATTCCCTAAGCAGTGCGGGTATATCTGGTCCTCTTATCATGTCGAAATCAGTCTTAGCCATGCAAACATCGCTGGGCCCCCAAGGTCTTTCGTGGTGCTCGATGAATAAGCTATGTTGCCTTACTTTTTTTATATCGCGTCTAACGATCTGTCCATTTACATTTTGGTATCTAGCATGAAACTGTCCCGCTTGAACTTCAGCAGGAAGAAAGTGAGCCTTCGTTACGAGAATACGTTCCATTACTACAACTCCAATGCCAAGCTCGGTGGTACCATGATAAATCCGCACCATGCCGAAAGGAAGACGCCCTTCCCATCGACCAGGATTGTACGACCCCACCTCAACACCGGGACGCGCCGGCGAAGACAAGTATCCTATTATTTCTAATGGAGAAGGCCGTTCCGACGGAGGTTTAATGATCTCTTTCGATGAACGCCTTTGACGAAGAAGAAGAGCTGATGACGTCTCTGCAAGAAGGATATAAAACATTTTATTAGCTTCATTAATCATATTGATCACTCTCATATCTACTATAATCCCTTATTTTTTGAGTAATTTCGCATAATATTTTGCGACCAGATCATGAAATTATAATTTCATAGGCAGCACACTGAGTGCGGACGCTGCACAGCTGAAGGAATTTTGAATTTACCATTAATTCACTACAGTTTCCAATTCTTAGGGGTCATTCTAATATTTTACTTCTGAAAAATCGACTTCTTGTTGCGTTTTTCGACAGGTTATATATTCAGAAATATCATATCAAAATTTCGCACAGAAATTCGGAGTCTTTCTATACTTTTCAGAGCTTGGAGCAAAAGCGCATGGATAGCTGAGCGCTTGAGTAGAGCATCCGTTTCAACTTATGTTTGTTTTTATGTATGTTTCAGCTTATGTTTCAACGGTGGCAATTTTTTTCGATGCATATCCGGAATTATTGTTGTTTATTTTTGAATGTGTATATGTGAAGAAAATATTTCGCTTCTAAGAATTTATACGGAGAAGGGATCGCTGATTAAGTTTGAGTAAATTTTTCTTACAATTTTTTTCTTTTGTTCAAACTGCCGCCATTTTGTTATTTTGCAGAATGTTATTTATTATTATGTTTGCACCTGAAATTTATCAAGCTTGAATCGAAAAAACGTAATTTCGAGAAAGTAAAACCTGTAATATAATAAGATCGCCAGAATTTTCTAATTAGTTGGAAAATTGTTTTAAATTATATAATATTTGAAGTCGATTCGATATAAGCAAGTGTATCCAAATTGGAATTTGTTTGAGTTTATAAAAAAAATAGAGGTCACGAAAGCTCCATGAAGTTTAACACGTATTTCCCATAAGAAAAAAAGACGTTTTTGTAAATTTTATTGAGAATCGTGAATACTACCCCATAAGTGAAAAATTGCATTTCACGAGTTAAAATAATGCTAGAATGTTTTTTTTTCTGAATTGTCTGCTATTCACCCAATTTTCAATTACAAAGGCGATGAATAATATGACTCAACAAACATTATGATAAAAAAAATTTAATTATATTTTCAATAATAATATCTTTGAATAATGCTAGAAGGTTATGATTTGTCCTGACATTTTTAAATTTTTGAATGAAACAAGAATGATTTTAACAAAATGGCTTTCAGGAACCACTTCAAAGAAAACTTACATTCAATATTATCCACATAGAAAACTTGAATATTTCAAATATCTGGTTTTATTTCGAAAATTTTTCCACGAAGGATAAAAATATTGTTTGAAAAACGATTCTCTCTGATTTTTATTTTTTATTTGTTCATGACCAGAAAGCCAAAGCATATTTCAACATTTGAAAAAAACCGCAACTTTCTGGCATTAACATAAGACAAGATAATTATAAACAATAAGAAATTGTTTGAATATTTACGTTTGCTTTTGTCTTGATTATTAGCTCACTTTAAGTGAATAGTTAACAAAAAGTTGAAACTTTCAGAAAACTTTGCAAATTTCTAGCATTGATCCAAGAGAATATTCTCAAAAATAATAATAAATTGTTTGAAGAATTATTTTTTGAACATGAAATAATTATTAACTCACTCTAATTCAAAGTGGATAAAAAGTGGACAATTTCAAATTAAATCGCAACTTTCTAGTATTATTCACAAAAATATTATTACAGATAATAACGAATTGTTCAAACAATTATGTTTGTTGATTATAATTAATGATTACTTGGTTCTAACTGAACAGTTAAAAGCAAGTTGTAAAATGCAGAAAAGGACGTGACTTTCTTACTGTACTCCAAAAGAAAAATGTTATAAACAATTACGTATTGCTTTAAAACTAGATTTGAATATCTTATTATTAGTAGAAGTTAAAAAGTTATAATCAACGATAAAAACTAGCAAAACCCAATTTTTCACTTATAATGGTAAAAGTTTGAAAAAAGTTACTACTACGTGAAGGTTGTAACTAAGTTGTATCTGAAATTTGAAATCAGTTCTCAAACAATTATTGTGTCAAAAATTATATTTTGTAAAAATTCATCCACTACTATGTGTATTTGATTGTTTAATAATTTTTTATGCAATAATCGAAAGAAATGTTGGTTGTCGAGTTCTGTGCAGCTACTTTTAGTTTAGATTGTACAAAAATCCAAGATCAATATATAATAGTCCTAAAGTATATAAGAAGAGATTCCTGTACTTAATAAAGTCAATAAAAGTCAGATTAGAACACTTGACATGTTACATTCCTGATGCTTCATTTGAAATTGCGTCACGCTTCTTATCAATTCCAAGTGACGTACATGAACCTTATTGTACAATATGTTACTAAAAAATTATGATAACTGTATTGAAACAGATTTTCGATTTTAAGTGCTATAATACAACAAAAAAGTTCTCAATGTGTACTTATTTTCAAAAATGGGATTGCTGTCTTGTTTCAATTAGAAATTGGATTTTTTAAAAAGAATTTGCGCCCTCATGAAAAATCATCCACATACCCTTCATGATTTTTTCAAACGTCTCTTTAATTATTGCCATATTTTTTGTAATATACATGTGACCTTGAAATATTTTTCCAAAATGATTTCATTTCAGAGAATTTTAGCTTACCTTTATTTTCTTCCAATGCGACAGCAATCCCTTGCCCCAAAACCACAGAGACTATCAGGAGATTCAAACAGGATTTTTTACCCATTTTCGTAGAAAAGTATGCAGACAGAGAAGATAACTAAATGACGAAAAAGAAAAATTCAACCCGCATTTATTATGAAACTTCTCACCTTGTGGGGGTAATCAAGAACTTTCCAGCATTAAGTATACTGGACTCGAATCTCTAGAATACAGATTTGTCAACATTACGAATGATGTTTATACAAGAATGAGAAACTTAAAGCATAGTAAATGCAGATCCAGAGAACAGACCCTGAGAGCGGATTTTTAAAAATTGTATACTCATAAAGACCCATGACTGATTAAATTCAGCAATTTTCTTATATAAATGTTTCCGGGTAGCCTCTAAAACCAAGTTCCTTGTCTTTTACTTCCCCCACATTTGTACACAGACCTTTTAAAATTAAAACTTGAAGCATCGACAAATTTAATTTGGCGATTGTGAATTCTCTTTCGTTAAAGCTCCTTCGGCTTTAATGAAGACATTCTCATCACATATCTCGTGCTTCGCAATCGATTTTGTCCAAAATGCGACCTTTTCTAGATTATGTTCAACACTTTTATATCAAATGTATATTATATTTATTTCTGTTCCTCGACCTGGGATTGCTTATAAAGATATTGCCAAATGAAGCACAATTTTTATTTATCATGATAACTTTATTTTACTCCTTATTTTACATTAAATGTTATTCTCAGCTACCCTGAAAAATTTATCATGTCAATAAATTTATATTATTACAAATCATTATATGTATTGGTATTGAAACAGACATATTTTCATTTTTTTGTTATTATAATTTTTAAAAATTAGGCATCCTATAAAAAAAACGATTTTTTATTAAACATTTTATTGCATCGTCGTTTTTCCTCAAATGTAATTTGTTTATTTGCAATATGATTTTTTACGATTTAAACCAAAAATACGTATCCTAGCGTAAAGTGGTTCATAGAAAATTTGTAGATATAATTGAAGCGAAAATTTCTCTCAAATAAAATGTTATTGTAGCTTGTCTCGTTCATACAAAAAATTATTGTTTTTTATTTTCAATACAGTTTTATAATAAAAGCCTATAAAAATGTATAGGTGTTTTTTGCCGGAATAACTTTCATGTCTGCATGTTTTTCATATTTTGTGTCGTTTTTCCAAAAATTAAATTTTTTTTAACGATATTTTTCATAATTAAATCAAAAACTACGTGTCTTATTGAAAAATTATTTATGACGAATTAATAGTTTTTTTGGGCGAACAGTTAAGTTTTCAACCTAAAAAGTCGAATGTTTTTACAAAAAGTTGACTTTCATATCGGAAAAGAACAATTTTTGAAAACAAAGTTTATTTTCAATCA
>JAABKJ010003168.1:0-26429 GCA_011634705.1 Andricus grossulariae
TATCTATACCTTAAACCTATATACCTATCTACCCTTCACCTATATACCCATCCACACATCACTACTTTACCACCGAGAAATTCACGCCTACCCAGAAAGGGAAACGGCTTAATGATATAATAATAATAATAATAATTAGTGTCATCCGAGGGCTAAAAGGTTAAAAGTATTAGAAAGAGGGGGTACTGTATGAGTTGGTGAGGGGAAAAAAAGAAGGTATATATGAGTGCATTGTTAACTGATTGGTGAAGGGCAGCGTTTAGGTAGGGAAAATATGATTTGTGGGTATATTGTGATTGATGGGGGAATGAGGGGAAAGGGGCGAAGTGAGTATAAAGTATTGAGTTTCAGGATGTGAGGGGAAAAAGTGGAAGAGGCAGCGGTTGACATAGAGCTTGACGAGGAAAGGCGGAATATGCGCGTTTGTCACCCACTTTGATAACATTTTTTTTCATTAAAAAAGTATTATCAAAGCATTATTGTTGAGGGACGAGGGTATACTAAAAAGCTTCTAATAAAAAGCGACCCTCGTAGACCCTTTTTATGGGCTCTCACAAATAGCATAAGCGTAAGAGAAAGTAGGCTATGATAGCATTTATTAGAAGTTGTAAAAGACTCAAGAATGAAAATTTCGCAAAAACTGTATTATAACTCTAGGCCATAGTGAGAACTGACAGATGAAAGGAAATGTTGCCTTTCAAAGTGAATTGTGTGAGTGCACAAAACTATAATTTTTACGAGCTCGTAAACTAACAAATTATCCATGACCAAACGAAATTACAATTCACTCATAACATTCTACGATTTCCTTCCAGCCCGGGTACGTTACTGTGAATTTCATATCTACCATCTCCTCTGCTCCTTAAATCTTCTTTGCCAAGGAAATCCAAATGTTCTACCCTCTTCTTCGAACGCCACGTTACTTCATTACATACGATAGACAACTATAAATTTTCCACTCAGGAACTGATTTATAGAACATCGGTTGAAGATTCTATTCAAATTTCACATTTTAGATCCCACAAAACAAGGTTGTAAATATAAAATCAATAAATAAATCATGAAACAATAAAATCATAAATCCAATTTTCTGTAAAATATTATTCTCACATGTTACGTGATATTTTCCAAAACAGTTGTAGTTATGCAATATGCCTCAATTATCTATCGATAATCTGGGATCATTTCAGCTGTCATTTGCTCCTTGCTAAGCGGTATAAAATAGGTTATAGTTCGTTTACAATAGTCTAATCTATTTCAGAAGAGAGTTGTAAGCAAGGGCAATTTTTTATTTGTGTTTTCCTTTACCGATATTATGTTCTACCCAAATTTTCTCACTCGAGCGTGACACAATAGATGACGTCAGAATTATTCTCCTGACCTCGGTTTCAAAATTTACCTGCAACAAATTTGTGCTTTTGTTTTTTCTGTATGTCTATGAATTTTGTGATAATTAATACATTATTAGGGGCTGTTCAAAAAATACTTGACGCTATTTTGAAAACTTTTTTCAACCCTCCCTTCTTTGTCACAGAACATCACACAAAGCTTGAACCCCCCAGGTAGACGTCACAAATCCGACCCCCCCCCCCTATAGACTCAAAATAAAACTCAAGTCAAAATTCAAGCAAAAAGGACGTATTATTAAGCAAATAGTTGCATTTTTAAGCAAATAGTGGCATTTTTTACCAAATAGTCGAATCTTCAAACCAAAAAGAAGCATGTTTCAGAATACAGTTGTATTTAAAGCGAGAAAAATGAATTTTCAATGAAAAAAGACGAATTTTTAATAAAGCAGTTAAATTTTCGAATAAAAACATAACTTTTTAATAAATGGTCGAACTTTTAAATAAAAAGATTTATCTTGAACAAAAACCAGTTGCATTTTTAACCGACAAGGATGAATTTTGAACCAAGTGTTTGAATTTTTAAAGAAAAAGATTAATCTTTAAGCAAAACCAGTTGTATTTTCAATCAAATAGTTGAATTTTCAAGCCTGAATGATGAATTTTTTAAAAGAAAGTTGAAGATTGTTTGAATAAAAAGCAGTTGAAATTAACAAAAAATTATGAATTTTCAATAAAATAGTTGAATCCTTAACCAAAAGTGATAAATTGCATTTTTTATCAGCAAAGGTAATTTTCGAACAAAAATATGTATTTTCAATAAAAGAGTTAAATTTTCCACCAGAAAAGATTATTCAGGCAGGAGAGAAAAAGAATTTCAACCGTATTGTTGAATTTTCAAACTAAAAAGGCGAATTCTCTAGAAAATAGTTGAATTTTCAACCAAAGACATGAATCTCCTACTAATAAAATGAATTTTGAACAAAGTAGTTTAACTTTAAACCAAGCAGTTAAATTTTCAATAAAGAAAATTAATTTTCTACCAGAGAGAATGAATTTACAAGAAAATACATGATACAACCAAACTAATAAATTTTCAAACTGATTCGTAAATGTTCAATCATATTTTTGAATTTTTAACTAAAAATGATCAATTTTATACCAATAATGGAACAGTTAAATTTTTAGTTGAACAAATTAATTTTAAACCAAAAAAGATCGAATTTTCAAAAAAAAAAATTCTAAATTTTCAACCAATGAAATGAATAATTAACAAAGTAGTTCAACTTTTAATCAACTAGTTGAATTTCTAAACAAAACAAGAATAGTCCAATTTTTACTTTAAAAAATTAATTTTCAACTAAAAAAAGACGGTATTTCAACATAATAGTTCAATCTTCAACCAATAAAATGAATAATTATCAAAGTAGTTAAACTTGCAACCATTTAATTTCAATTGTAAGCAAAAATTGTCAATGAAAAACATAATATTTGAATTTTCAACTAAACCCGATTAATTTTGAACAAAAAATGGATTAGCTAAATTTTCGGTTAAAAAACAATTAATTTTATTTGGGTTCTTATTGCATCTAAGTGAGAAAATGAGAAAAAGCGAAAGTTTATTTCAAACAGGGCAAAAAAAAAAGGAATTTTTTCAAAAAGTTCTAAAGAGGAGAATAGGGGAAAAAGTATGAAGTATGTATTTATGTAGATGCTTTACTTTTAAACAAAGTCACTAATTTTCATTTTTTGAGACATATTTGCAATAGATGAATGCTTACATTTATGATTTCAAATCAGCTATGAATTCCATAACATAAAGTACACAGTTGAATATCGTAGGTATAAATCTATAAGGAAATGACTTGCTCGAGCGTTTACGAACGGCAGTTACAAAGTTGGAGCTAAATTTGTCCCATCCCGTAGAGTAATCTCAGATTTTCCGACTAGGAATAGTGAAACATGCCCGAAGCTGCATGCAGTGTTTCAACGTTAAAACGCATTTACACTCTCAAACTCGTGCCATTGCCTCCACGCGAATTCAGTTCACGTATGAAGTTTGTACACCGATAATTTTGTTATAGGTCACAAACTGTGAGCTATAGGCTCCTCGCTTCTAAATCTGCCACGGAACTTTAAAAAAGCTCGTTTTATGGAAACGACCTTTTCCATTTCGTTATTAAATAAGAGTTATGCACCTTTCTTCTAATTCATATTTAGAAAGATATAGAGTAGAAAATAACATTTTGTTAACGTCCCTTTAGCATAAATAGTTATCCGATACTTAAATCATTTCTTGTAAACAAGCATATCGGTAGTAATAAAATTCAGTCCGCTTTGCTGAACTGAAATAATTTATTCCATCCAATAATGAAACCTAACAAGCAGAATGAGTCATTTATTTTTACGAAGAATTATTCCGGATGGCCCTCGAGAAGAAAAACATTAGTGGGGTCTTTAGGGCAGATCGGGAGAGAAAAGTTGCTGGTGCTCATGAATTTCAAGATAAGGATCCTGCATTCAAATAAAATTCAGCCAATCAAATTAGCACCTCCTTAATGGTTATTCGCTTCCAATTTCTTAATGAAGATGGAAGTGCAGTATGCAACGTTGGCAAATTCATTTATTTGATTTGAATTGATAAAGCCGAGTATATTATCATCAATCCTATCTGAAAAATTTAACTATAAATATTCAAATCCTTGTCGAAAATTCTCCTATGCCCAATTCTGTAAATTGCACGAAAAGAAGTTTAAAGCCACTAGCCACGCCCAGTTGAAACGCCTATTGTCGGCACCCACCAACTGCACCCACTGCTCAGCATAATTAATGCTGTCCTGCTACACTGCTCACTAGCCATTCCTCCTATTTCAAAAAAGGGACTTTCGTGGTTAATTTTTGAAATTATTTCATTACTCCCCTCGTTTGTTTTCTTTTCTGACCACTGTCACTAGCCACACCGTTTAGAAACGCCTATTCGCCGCGCACATCAACTGATCACGCGTAATAACAACCTCCTAATGTAATTCCTCGAACGTTAACCTGTAAACTCAACGAAAGCCTACTGATGAACATCAATATCCCTTGCCAGCGCCACGATTACCATTAAATTACACTAACTCCGCCCACTAGCCACACCCAGTTGAGAAACGCTTATAGACCATACCCGACAACTATAACGGACCGGTCAGTAGCCACTCCCTTCATTTCAGAAAAGGGACTTCCGTGGTTGAGTTTTGAAATGATTTTATTTATTCCCCTATTTTTTTCTGTCTGATCACTGCCACAAGCCATGGCGTTTAGAAACGCCTATTGGACACGCCCACCAATAACCACGCTTAATAGCCATTTCCTTATGTGATTCCTAGAACACTCACCTGTACCTCAAGGAAGGCTTCTAATCAAATCAGTATCCTCTTCTATCGCCACGCCCACCCATAAATCACACTTAACTCCGCCCACAAGGCACGCCCCCAACTCCTCTCTTGCATAATTTTTCGTTCAAAAACGTCTGCAGGTCACATTTTCTAACCGACTATAATTTTTAGGATTTCGTAGACGACACCGAAGTTGCTAGGGGTTATTGTCATTGCTAAGGGTTATTATTTTACAGTGCTGGGGGTTATTGTTAATCATTATATTTTATTTGAAGTGAGTGTCTACGCTAGGCTAGTCCAAAATCATACCTGTTGAAAAAAATCTTCGAATAAAGGGCATAACACCCTCACCCCTAATTTAGTGCGGTTCACGAAACTCCCCAAAAAATTGTAATAATCTCCCGTGAGCCAAGTTTAGATCCTGAAACGTAAATCTCATTTTTCCGAAAACAAGCATGAGGAAATTCTTCCAGGAGTGAAACTCAGAAAATGGGGTATGGGGGTGGCATGCCTTCCATTTGCAACACAATTTTTTGGACCATCCTGGTTTACACATACGGAAAAAATAACGGTTATTTATACCGAAATATATACGATATAATAAATATATACCGAAAATAGACCCTTTTCCAGCTCCCGCTATTCGTACCGAAAAAATCTGCTATTTGTACAGAAATTTCGGTACATGTAGCCACGGCCTTATTTGAAACACAAAATTTATGACTGATTTTTTTAAGAACAATTTATATATTCGACGGAATTAATTCGGGAATTTGAAGCCTGTCGCCCTCAAATCCTTTTAGAATTCGTAAGGAAAGATTCACTCAATCTGGAGGCATGCCTTTGGCACCAATACTACGATTTTCTCATTCGTTCATTCAATATAGATTTTGTGAGGTTGCATCCGTATCGGGTAGTTTCGTATTAATATTCATCGCCCGTGATTTATTCTGAACGAGCCGCAAGTACTAACCATACATCAAAACCACCCTCGACTCTGGCCTAGTTCACAATCTTTCCATAACCGGTAATGCTCCTGCCCGAGTGAAAATCTGAATTTTCTAGTATTAAAAAAATAACACTCTGTGCCTGGACTTGTCAATTCTAATTTAATAAGAGCATATCTGGAGAAGGGGAAACCACCCTACAGTAGATAGGAAAAAATTTAACTGCATCATTTTCCACAAATAAAGAATAATTTGGTTTTTGAAATAAAGCTTATATTCAGTTTAAGAGAAATATCTCGAAATCTTTTCTGGTATTGCTCCTGGGCATGGCAGAATACTCAATTCTCGATAATTATAATTTATCATTAGTATACTTACAATTAAAATGAGTTTTTTGAGTAAATAATAGTTAAAACTATGATCATTTTACAAGAATCACAAAAGTTTAAATTGTTGACATTTTTTTATCTCTAATATTCCGTGAGATTAGTACGATTGGTAAGAGATATTTAATTTTCATACCATTTAGCCTGACATGCGATGGCAGAAAAATGCAGAATTTTTACATACCTTAATCCAGAAAATGATATCTTTTCCGGAAGATTCCTTAAAACGCAAGTAAAATTGATGTGCTTCTTAATAACTACTAATTTACACTATTTTCTTATTTTAATATTCACAATAACTTAAATTTAAAAACGCTGCGAATAAAAATAATCAAACAAGCACAACCTTTAACTTAAAACAATTGCGAGACAGCCGCAGAGTTGCCAATTTTGGGAGGGACATTTTTCGCAATTTTGCGATTATTTGCTCTTGGAAAATGTAATGTCTAATAAAAAGTTTTGAAATATTTATAAATATTAAAGAAAGAACGCGGACGTTGTCGTTTTCAAGGGATTTCAAATAATTTAAAAGAATTTGGGGTACTTTAAAAGATTCCAAGGAATTTCTTGAAATTTCAAAATTTTAAAGGGGTTTCAAACAATTTCGTAGAATTTCAGAAAATTTCAAAGAATTGTAAAAGGTTATCTGGCTTATCAATGATATTTAAACGATTTCAGGGGATTCTAATGGATTTCTAGAGAACTGTAGGGAATAATTCCACCAGATTTAAGGGATTCGTAGGATTTCGAAAGAAATTATAATATTTCAAGTGATTTCAAAGATTACAAGGGATTTAAAAAGATTTACGAGTTTTCCAGGAATTTCAGAGGATTTAAAAAATAGTGAATCTCTCTATTTAATATGTAAAAAATTGCATGACTCTATTTAGCCACTATTTTTTTGTAATTTATGCTATTATTGACACTATTTTGAATTTTACAAATGAATCCGAGATCTGAATTTTAGATAATTTTGTTAAGACGATTTACAATATGATAGGTGACATGAATATTAAAATAATTGTAATAAAGTTAAGCGAGTTTTTTTTTGTACTCGACTTATCCAAAATACAGAAAATTACGAGCCTTCTATGATTAATATTTTTATTAAAAAATGTATCCACGAAACTGAAACAAATAGCAAAATCAAATGATAAAATATAAATTATGAGTGTCCTGATTTTCTAGACGTATCCCGCTACAAGGTTTCAAACTTAATTTCTTTTTCAGAAATATTCATCCAACGCTGTACTTCTTTTTGGATAGATGAAAAATTGCCGGTAAGTTTTTACGCTGCTTCTTTCTCTCAATGTTTTAATTGGTATTCTTCCAATACAACACTTTTCTGTTTTTGGGTGATTCCAAAAATGATGAAAATGTAAAAAGGGATCTTGGAGATAAAAAAGAAACGATTCAGTTTCTTTTTTATTTAAAAACACTAAAAAAGGGGTTGGGTACCCACAAAAAAAGTTTGCTATTTTTAGCTTTTCTAATTGAGTTGAAAAAATATAAATTGATTGAGCTGATTTGTTAACTATTTTGATTAAACATAGTTTGATTTGAGTTAAACGTTTCTAATTTTATCTCAGGTAATTAGTTTCTGATTTAGTGCTTTGAACTTAATAGCTTTCAGTAAAATTACTCGATTTCCTACAGCTTCTCGATAATTGGTAATAATTTTTGGAACCACAGGATTCGATACAATATGAATGGAATCGATGGAATTGGCACTTACCAAGATAGGAAATGTTTCTTGCACTCTCAAATATATCTGGTTTCAGAATATTAGAGTTTCTTCAATACTAACAGTTTATTCGAAAAATGTGCAGTTTTCGGTCAAAATATTTAGTTTATTTTCGAAAAATTATATATATTTATTCATAGAGTTTTTAAAATTGTATTATTGACTATTTACATCAAATTCGTATTTTAAAAAAAAACTAGAAGCAGTTCTTACTCTTGGTAAATTTAAAAAGCACAGTACCTCAAAGGGAAAGGATTTTATACTGAAACCACACATTTTCACCTGCGTCTCCAAGTTCATAATACAATTTTCATAATTTCATTAAAAGATATGCAAAGTGCTCTTAACTAAATTTCACCCGGCAGTAACTGTCACTCATCTGTTGAGCCAAAATCCCTTGAAACCCTGAGAGCAGATCTTGAGAAATAATTATCACAATTTAAATGGACTCGTTAATTCTTTAATTTAATTAGATCGATACTTCACAATTCCTTCAATATGAAGATTAGGGTGCCTCATGAAATTTATTTTTTATTTTCTTTAGCCTTAAATCGTAAATTTCTCACAGTTTCGATTTTATGACACATTTCAGATTAAGTGGTCTAATTCAACTTCATTTTTTTGATTATAAGGCATGCAGGAAATATAATATATATTTTACTGACAACAATTCCTTGCGCTGAAAAAGAAATTCGTAACAATACGTGTTCTATAATTATAATATATTTTTGTCAGGACGTAATAAAATAAGTAAAATCTTTTTGAAGGAAGGGGTATATCATTATTTTATATTTAATTTAAAAAATTAATCTTTGAGGATAAATATTAACATTGTATACCCTGCAATGGTACAGTTCAATAATAATTTAATAAGTTAGAACATCATTTTCATATTTCAGACTTCATACTCTATCCTCCTTTTTAAAGTATTCCTTTTTTCCCCTGCTTTTAAGAAACTTTCCTTTCTTAAGCCTTTTTTCTCATTTTTTTGCTTAAATGTGAACTGAATTAAAAGAATCCAATAAGATGTTCCAATTACTTTTAGTTGAAAGTGAATTCTTTTTAGTTGCAAAATCTACTATTGTATTTTTGGTTTGGAATTCATATTGTTTGGTTAAAATATCTAATATTTCGTTGCAAATTGAACTATCTTGTTGAAAATACGTTTGATTTTTGGTTTCAAATGAATTTATTTTTACTAAATATTTAGCTGTTGCATTTTTCATTTCAAAATAATATTTTTTGGTCGAAAATTCAAGAACTTGATTGAGAATTTATCTATTTTTAGTTGGAAAATTATGTATTTTGTTGTTAATTCTTCTTTTTTGAAAATTAATTTTTGTTGTTGAAGATTCATCATTTTATTTCGAAACTAATTTCTTTGGTTGAAAATTTAACTGTTTTGTTAAAAATTAGTTTTTTTTTTGCTAGAATCAATTTTTTTAAACTGTAAATGTAACTATTCAATTTTTGGATAAAATTTGATATTTTCAATAGAAAATTGATCTTTTCTAGTTTAAAATTTAATCTATTTTGTTGAAAATTCGTCTTTTTTGGTTGAATTCAACTGTTTTTTATTTGGAATTAGGATCTTTTTTGGTTGCAGATTCACAATTTTAGATGAAAATTCAACTGTTTGGTTGTAAAACACCTTTTTGTTGAAAATTCATATTTTCGGGTTGAAAATTAAACTGTGTTGTAGAAAATTAATCTTTTTGGCTGTGTAATTCCATAATTTGGTAAAAATTAAATTATTTATATAAAAATAATCTTTTGTTTTTTGAAAAATCATATGCTAGGTTAAAAATTAATTTTTTTAGTTGAAGATGCAACTACTTGGTTGAAAGTTGAACTAATTTGTTAAAAATTATTTTGTTTAAAATATTAACCTCGTTGGTTGAAAATGTAGCCATTTTATAGAAAATTCGTGTTATTTTTTGCCTGAAAAATTAACTAATCCATTTATGGTGGAAAATGTGTCCCTTTTGAGTTGAAAATTGAACTATTTGGTTGAAATTTCGAATTCATCCTTTTGGTAAAATGTGTCTCTTTGTGTTGCAAATTCATCTCGTTTGGTACAAAATTCATGTGTTTTGTTGAAAATTCGTCATTTTGGGTAGAAATTTAATCTTCTTTGTTGCAAATTCATCTTTTTGGTTGAGGATTCCACTATTTTGTTAAAAATTCGTCATTTTGGTTGAATTCTAATGATTCGAAATTTGTTATGTGTTAAGATTAATTTTTTGAACTGTAAATTTAACGATTCCATTTTTGGTTGAAAGCTCATCTTTTTTAGTTGAAAATTCAACTGTTTATTTGAAAAATCATCTTTCTTGATTCACAATTAACTTTATTGTTGAGAATTCATTTTTTCCGATTAAAAAGACATCTTTTGGAAATTAACTTTTACGTTGAAAATTCAACTGTCTTCGAAAAATTTCGTTTTTTTCCATTAAAAATTTAACTATTTGGTTAAAAGTTGAACTATTTGATTGTTAATGCTACTGTTTGGGTAAAAATTAATTTTTCGTTTTTGAAAATCCGTCTTTTTGGGTTGAAATTGCATCTCACCCTTTTTCCCTTTCCCGTCACCTTGAGAAGTTTCGTAATTGGTTGTAAATCAATTTGTTCAAGTTTGCATACAAGTACTGTGCCTAACTTCATCGAGTTGTATCCAGGTTTCGAGGAACTTCATAGCCACACTTGGACTCATACTCATTGGAGTTAAGCTTTAACTTTAACAGACAGACGGTTCAATTCAAAACTGCGATTAAACGTTACCTTAAGTTCAGAGCAATGAATTTGAAACTTTTAGAACTTTAAGGTTTACCATTTAAAAGCTCTCTGTCTTTAAGACTTTTAGAGTTTCGAAGTTTTCAATCCAAGAAAAGTCCAGTTAAATAGTTTCCCGGAAAATCGCAATTAATTATCCACTGACGTTTTAATATCATTTCTAACTTCTTTATTGGTTGAAAATGAATAATTTTGGTTAAAAATTAACTTTTCAGTTGAATATTCTACTGTTTTATAAAAAGATCGTCCTTTTGGCTTGAAAATTAAACTATTTGGTAAAAAATTAAACGATTTTGTTGAAAATCTAATTATTTTGTTGAAGATGAAATTTTTTGGTTGAAAATTTAATTATTTTGTTGAAGATTAAATTTTTGGGTTAGAAAGCTTTTGTAATTTTTTGTTATAAAATGTAACTGTTATGTTAAACATTCAATTATTTTGTTACAAATTAAACTGTCTTATAAAAAATGCCTCTCTTCTGATCGAAAATTCAACTGCGCTGTTAAAAATTCGTTTTTTTGGATAAAAAATTCTTCTTTTTGGCAGAATTGTCATATTTCTTCGTTGAAAATTCATCTTTGTAGGTTGAATTTTTTGTTTGTTTAATCCAACTATCTTTGAAAAAATTAGTCTTTTTAGTGTGAAAATTAAAATATTTTGCTGAAAATCCAACTGCTTTTGTCTAAAGTTTAATTTGATTTTTAATAATTCAACTGTTTTGTTGAAAATTTCTCTGTTTTAATTAAAAATTTAACTTTTTGGTACAAAGTTAATCATTTATGGTTAAAAATGAACTTTTTTGTTGAAAAGTCCAGTTTTTGGGTTGAAAAGTCAGCATTCTTGTAAAAAGTTCGTCTTTTTGTTAGAACGCTTTGATTAAGGTTGAATTATTTTGATAAACATTTAATTTTTTTTATTCAAGATTTCATTACTTTGTTGTGAATTTAATTATTTTGCCGAAAATTCAATTGCTATGTTAAACATTCGTCTTTTTGGTTCAGAGAGTTCGTTCTTTTGGATTCAAAATTCATCCTTTTGTAGAAAGTTCATCTTCATAGTCTTAAAAGTCAACTACTGGATCATAAATACAATTATTTTGATAAAATTAAATTATTTTTTTGAAAATTTAACTTTTTGAGAGAAAAAAAGTTTTATTTGTGAAATTATTTGGTACAAAAGTAATTCATCTCTTTGGTTACAAATTTAACTATTTTGTTAAAAATTCGTTTCATTTCGGTATAATTTTTTTGTTGACAATTGATATTTTTTGATCAAATTCAACTATGTATTTGATTGAAAATTTACCTTTTTTAGTTGAACATTCAACTATTCCGTTGAAAATTTATGTATTTTGTTGATAATTCGTCCTTTTGTGTAGAAAATTAATTTTCTTGGTTCAAAAATAATTTTTTTGGTTAAAAATTCAACTTTTCGGGTAAACGTTGAACTGTTTTGTGGAAAATTATTTTGTTTTCTTGTTTAGGTTCATAATTGTAGTATGAAATCCATTTCTTTTGTTAAAAATTTAATTATTTTATTGATAATTCGTTTTTTTTTGTTGAGAATTAATTTTTTTAACTGAAAATGTAACGATTTCATTTTCTTTTTGAAATATGCTATTTTTAATTAAAAATAGATCTTTTCTTGTTCAGGATTAATCCATTTTATTGAAACTTCGTCCTCTTCTGTTTAAATTCATAGTTTTTTATTTCAAATTAAAATATTGTTGGGTTGAACATTGACAATTTTAGTTGAAAATTCAACTATTTGGTTGTAAATTAATTTTTTTGCTTAAAATTCATATTTTCAGGTTAAAAATTCATCTGCTTAGTAGAAAATTAGTCGTTTTGGCTTGAAAATTCCACAATTTGTTGAAAAATTAAACTGTTTGGTTGAAAATAAGCTGTTTTATCAAAAATTAATATTTTTTGTTGATTATTGACAGTTTTCGTTGGAAATTAAACTTTTTTGGCAGAACATTAATCGTCTTGGTGCAATTTTTTTTTTATTGAAAAAGTAACTGTTTGGTTAAAAAATTATCTTTTTCAATTGAAGATTGAACTACTTGGTTGAAACTTGAAGTACTTTGTTAAAAATACCTTTTTTTTAAGATTTACGTCATTGGTTACAAATCTAACTATTTTTGAAAATCGATTTTTAAACTGAAAATTTAACGATTTCATTATTGGTTGAAAAATGTTCTTTTTTAATTAAAAAGTCAGCTATTTGTTTAAAAATTTATCTTTCTTGATTAAAAAATGAACTTCATTGTTGAACATTTATCTTTTCCGATTAAAAAGTCGACTGTTTTCTACAGAATTTAACTTTCTAGCTTGAAGACTTAACTTTTTTGTTAAAAATTCGTCATTTTGGGTATTAAAATTAATCTTCTTCCTTGAAAATTCACCTATTAACCTATAAGGTTGAGAATATAAAAGTTTTCAATATAAAAAAAACTGTTCCCTTATTATTCCCCTATTTTCGTAAAAAATCACCCGATTCCCCCTATTTTTAGAGCATTTTAGGCTGTTGACTCTGTTTCTGTTCTAATTTTAATTTACATAATTCTTTCTCAGATTAATCTAGGAAATTGTTTTCAAATTCCTGGATTCAATTTCTAGTGTGGATATGAATGAACAAAGTTTTCAATTGTCCTCCATTGAACCCAATAGTCTGGTCCCAAGGCTTTTAGGGGAAATTGTCACTGACAACCTCGTAAAATTCGTTGACAAATTTCGGGATTGAATTGTCCCACCACCAGACTAGCGACAGTGAGTTACTGTCACAATCCAATAGGGAGCAATTACACCTTCGAAAAGACGCGGAAAAATCAAGAGCACTCGAAGCGAAAATTTAATTAATTGACTTGAAGAAAAACATTTGATTCAAAAAACATTCTGTGCAATTATAAATAAGAATAATGTGATGAGGTAAATATTCATAATTTTTCTTCTCTGAATTGAAACCCGCTTTTCTCCAAATTAGAGAACATTTTTACCCGCCTGGTCCACATACTTAATATAAAAGCGCCCTCATTATCCACACAAAAGGCGAGAGTTAAACACACCATGTTATAAAAGGGACATAAATTTACATAGTTAATTAATGAAAGAAATCTTTTAGCCTCAAAGAAACTTCCTTTCATCTTTTTCGAAAAGCCACACTCTAAAAATATTTAAAATAATTTTTCAGCCACATCTTCTTATATAAGAATTTTATTAAATAATAATTAAAGCCAACGTGACTTTTAGTAATGAAGGAATGGGTACAGATAAATTATCTGGAATAATAAGAAAAGTTTCTTTAAAGAAATAGCTTTATTTTTCACGCAGGAACTTAACTTGATTATAATTCTCCGAGAGACTATAGAATCCACTAGAGGAAAAACTTAAGAAAGAAATAATTCGCTCGAGCTGAAGGTGGCTAGAAAATATTTACGGCCCTTAGCTATCTTGGGAGTGGAGAAATAAATTCGAAGCTTTGCAATCGTGAGAGCAAATATACAATGTTTTTCATAAACTCTCAACAATCCTCAAGATATTTCTCACATTTTCCCCTTATTCACTGCTTTTATTATTTTCAACTCAAGTAAAAATAATATCGCATAATTAAGCTCGAATTTCGTAGATAAGATTAGTATTCCAATATTTAGCCCTATACAAGATAATTTAATTAATAACCAATTTATAGATCTTTTTTGGGTGTACAACTTTGGTCAATTAATTTGTTTTTGTACCTTGCGTCGTTTTTCTCAACATTTTTATTTTTTTATTTTGTATTATTTTTGACGATTAAAACAAAAACTACGCTTTCTATCCAAAAATCATTCATGATAAATTTGTAGCCCTTTTTTGGGTGGACCAATTTTGTTTATTTTTTTCGTATCTTGTGTCATTTGTCCACAAATTTTATTTTAATTTTTAATGTTTTTTTACGAATAAAACAAAAACTACGCATCCCATCAAAAAGTCCGTAATAATGAATTTTTATATCTTGTTTCGGTGCACCATTTGTATCAGTTCATCCTTTTTCGTATCTAGCATAGTTTGACCACAAAGAGGAATTTATTATATTTTATTATTTTTTTGTGCGATCAAAATTTGAATTTTTCATTTTTCAATAAAGTTCAAAAAGTTATGATCTTGCAGGGCTTTCAAAAAACACCTTTTTTCTTCTCTTGACTTTTTTCATATCGTGCGTTGTTGGGCTTACAAATTTTAATTTTCTGTTATTTTTTTTTTAATTTTGAAAATGCTTTTTTAAATTTATAAATAAAAAAAAATGGTCTCAAAAATTTTGAAAATGCTTTAACTTTTTGATTTTTCATCCAAAATAGCTGGCTAACGAACTTGGCCTTCAGTTTCCAACACTAAGAGAGTATACCAAAGGCCAATCCGGTCTGTCAATTCTGTCGAAAGTCATCTTGCTAGCAGACTAAAAATCTAGACACACGTACAGGCAGACAGCCAAACATACAGACAGAAACATTCACGAAAACCTGTTTTTGTCGTTATTGTCGTTGAAAACCTCAGTGGCTTTCCATTACTTGAAATTTGTGTCTTTTTGTCAAAATGTGTAATTTTTTTCTTTTTAATTTCGAACGTACAGGTCAATAATTGAAAAGAAAATTATAAGCAAAATGGGCATTTTTTACTGAAACATTTGCAATTTCAAAACAAAAGTCTTTATAATTTGAACAATATTTAGAATTTTTTCACATTTTTGGATTATGTTAGTGTTTTTCGTCGGAAATCGGTATTTTTTAGGAAAAAGATAACTTTCAAACAAGATGCACAACTTGAAACCATTTTAGTTTATGTTAGAATTTTACAACAAAAACTGGTATTTTAAAATAAAAATCATAATTTGAATAATATTTTGAATATTTTAACAATTTTGCATTATCTTAGTACTTTTCGTCGGATATTGAAATGTCATTGAAAAATCTCTAGACTTCAAAGAAGATTAATAAATTATGAAAAATTCTAGTTTACATTTTTGTTTTACATCGAAAATTGGTATTTTCGAACAATAATCATTATAAATTCAAGAAGATTTAGAATCTTTCAACAATGTTGGATTATGTTAGTGTTTTTCGTCGGGCACTGGTATTTTTAGTGAAAAAATTATATTTTAAAGAAGATTCACAACTTTTAACAATCTTTAATTATATTAAAATTTTTCATCTAAAATCCTTTTGGACTAAAAACGGTTCAAAAGGTTGAAAAAAAGATAATGTTTAAAAATGAAACATTAGGTTTAATTTAGGTTTAAAAAGTGGTTTTCGTCGGAAATTGGTATTTTTGATCAAAAATGCGACGGTTCAATTATCTATATATTGTACAAAAATATTATATATTATATGTATATTCATTCTGAAGTAACATAAGACATCAGCTTTCATCAATTATCCAAAATATTGTCCTTGCTTTTCTATTATATTATATAATAGATACTATGGAATACAAAAATGTTGTATTCATATTAATTTTGTATTTTAATTTAAAAATTATGCCAGAAAAAAAATAATCATCACACTCTTAGCGCGCGTGTTTATTTTATAGTAAACTTGAAGCGGATCAAGGCCTTGACCTTGATTCTAAATGGGAAGAATCGAAACGTAAACAGGCCAGGCTGCATGGATCATTTCTGTTGGATTCAGACGCATGACGCAACCTGATGGAACAAACGCGCTGAGAGTGCGGCCCTCGAGCTGTTTGTCACGCTTGACTGAGCACATCTTCTTTTTCAGCGCTGCGGCTCCTTTCAATACGAAATTGCGGAGTTGAGTGTATTTTAAAAATATAGTTATGCTAGAAGTTACTGCTGTGTCGAATTTAAAACTATTTCTTTTATGGTTCCTTTTACCGAAAGAGAAATTAGAAAAAGAGCTTTTTCAGTGTACTTATACCAATGTCATCAAGTTAATGTATCTCAGGAAATGTTTTATTTCTATGCATTAGAATTGTATTCATTTCTTAAAACGGCCGTTTCTCATACTGAATGCGAGGCATTTGTGTCTTTGTACATATTGTGATTGCACTTTGAAAGGAAAAGCTTTCATAGCAATTCTCGCACTGTTATTCTTTCTTTCCTCCCTCATTTTGCGTCATATATTTGTGTCGCTGTAAAAGGGAACTTTATGCGAGAAGCAGTATGAAGGGTGCTTTAATATTAACAACAATGAAAGCACTTTCGCATTCACCTGTGCCTCCAGGAAGGACGGCAGTACCATAAATGCTCACCTTATGAGGTATGCAAATATCTCACTTGGTTTCACCCATCCGGATAGCATAGAAACTATTATATGGCCATCACAATTCGTGACCCTAAAACGTTTGAGCCGAAAATTCCAGCTAATTTTGTTTTTGAAAATGAGCATTTATTGTCATCTCTTGTCTTTTCGTTTGAAGCTAGTTAAATAGTTTATTTCACAGACATTAAAGTCACATTAAAGTTAGTAAAATCTGAAATAAAATTGTGATAGCCGATTTTTTAAAAGGCCCCCTCCAAGACCCCCCTCCCCTATAACAAAATATTTCTACCCCCTCTTACTGTACGTAATTTATGGTTTCCAAAAATAATAAGATTTAGGACTTGAAACTAATGGAAATTTGTTGTATTTAAGATAATACATGCTTTGCAGGATGAAAACTTAATTTTCAAAATTCTCGGATTTTTTCTTGACCATTTTGTCATTTTCCCTGACCATTAACATTCAAATGCCAGTATTTTAATCTTGTAATATTTTGAACATATGATGTTTTATAAACGGAATGAGCAATATTTCAGATACAAATTAAAATTTTTTAAATTTATTTATTAAAAAAAAAAAAAAATTATTTTTCTAACATAAAAAGATAATTTTTCAACAAAATACTTGAAATTTCAACAAAATAAATAAATTTTCAACAAAGTAATTGAATTTTTAACCTAAAAAGATAAATTCTCAACAACAACAAAATTAGTTGATATTTAAACTAAAAAAGATTTAATTTAATTTAAAAAAACGAATTTTCAAACCATAAAGACCATTTTTCAAGAAATGAAGATTTTTCAGTAATGAATTTTCTACTATAAAATATGACTTTTCTGCAAAAAAAACTAATTTTCAACAATATAGTTGAATTTTCAAACAAAGAGATAAACTTTTATTCACAAAAAAATAAATTTTGATAGAAAATTCATCTTAAAATTAGGGGAAAATTCGTCTTTATTTGGCGAAAGTTAATTATTTTGTATTTAAGAGCCTACTATTATATTTATGGTTTAGAATTCATCTCTTTTGGTGGAAAATTTTATTATTTTGTTGAAAATTCAACTATTTTTTTAAAAAGTCATCTTTTTTTGTTTGAAAATTCAATCGTTTTGTTAATCATTCGCCTTTCTGGAATGAAAATTCTTCCTTCTGGACAGTTTAAAATTCAAATGATTTCTAAAAAATTAGACTTTTTGGCTTGAAAACTCAACTCTTTTGTTGAAAATTCAAGTATTTTATGGAAAGCGCAATATATTTCGACTTGAAATCTTCGGAATATGTTACCTACAATACTTTAATAAAAAATAATTGTTTCCTCTATAGTTCCTCTATTCTCGTTGAAATCACACTATTTCCCGTGTTTTGAGATTATTTTGGGATGTGAAGTCTGGTATCTCCAGAATTGAAATGAACAAGTGTCAACGCCGATCGATAAAATAAATATTTCGCAGGATCTCTCTCTTGAAGGCTTGATTAAAATTTGAATGTATATTCGAATTTATAATTTTCATGAATATTTTAATGATATAAAATGATGAATAAAACATGCTTTTTGAATCGCGATCGTTTCAAATAATTTTCGTCATTAAATTAAAAACATGATACTCTCGAAAGCAGAATATTTTCATCTCCAACGAAAATGAATCACTAAGTATTGCATACGCTTTAAAAAAAGTGAAAGTTAAATACATATATTGGTCGAAATGATTTATAAAACTTTGAAAACAAATTTATAAATCTAAGAAAACCAGGGCTACTTTTTTATCAAATCAGTTTTCATTCACTTTTTTAAGATAAAGTCACTATAGTCACTTTTTTAAATGAAAAAAAAATCAATTTTGTCACTTTTCATTCAATAAAGTAACCCATGTGTTACCAAATGTTGAATTTAGGGTATTTTTAAAGATTCTAAGTAATTTTTAATAGATTTCAATAGTTTGAAAGGATTCAAATGATTTTAAGGATTTTAGGGTATTTTTAAAACCTCCGAGGGATTGCAAGGGTTTTGAAAAGTATTAAGGGATTTCAAAAGATTTCAAATGATTTGAATAATAAATTTTCCAGGTTTTCAATGAATTTATTCCCAAGAATTGAGTGATTTAGTAGTATTTCAAAGATTTTCAAATATTTTAAGTTATATACAAAGATTTCAGAATATTTAAAAAGATTCCAAAGAAGTTTCAATTCATTTTGAAAATTTGAAGAGATTCAAAA
Organism: Andricus grossulariae; assembly: GCA_011634705.1. Lineage (NCBI taxonomy): Eukaryota > Metazoa > Arthropoda > Insecta > Hymenoptera > Cynipidae > Andricus > Andricus grossulariae. The sequence goes on from JAABKJ010003168.1 coordinate 19,067, forward strand.
GAATTTTAAACATTTTAGGGCTATTTTAAAAATTTCAAGGATTATTCAAGACCCTTCAAAAATATTAAGGGATTTGAAAAGAATGTACAGATATTCAAATATTTTAGGTTATTGTTAATTGATTTCAATAATTTAAAGTGATTCCAATGGAATAGATTTGAAAGTATTCGAAATATTTTAGGCTATTTTAAAAGATTCTAAAGCATTTGCAAGAGGCTAAAAAAATTTCAAGATTTTCAAGAATTTTAATAATTTTAGGGGATTTAAACAAATTTTCATGTGGTTTTAAGTATGTCCTAGAATTTCTGAAGTTGTGGAATGATTTTACAGCACCTATTAGGATTTTATAATATTTTAATGGATTTCAAAGAATTTATTCATAAGAAGTGAGGGGTTTTTTAGGGTTCTAAAGATTTGAAGAGATTTTCAAGTTTGGTTCAAAATTTATTTAAATTCATTAGGAATTCACCCTGAATTTTTTTGGATTTAAACATTTTTTTCCAATTCATTTGAATTATTTTTGAAGTTTTTCCAACTCATTTGCATTGTTTTGAATTTAAATCGAATTGTTTTCGAGTTCTTATGAATTTATCTAAATTCGTTAAAATTCACCTGGAATTCTGATTAATTCTTTCAAATTCAGAAGAAGATCAGTCACATTATTAATGCACATTAGTCAATTTTTTTGTTAAAAATTAGTCACTCTTGTTGACTTTCGGTTCAAGTAAGTCGCTTTTTCTCTTTTTTAAAGTAAATTAGTCTGCCGTACTCCTGAGAATAATAAATTAAAAATATATCAGTTTTATTTAAAATAATGTATTTCATTTATAGAAGATTCTTTATTAAAAATATTACATTATTACAATTTTGGTCTTTAAATATTAATTGTTAGAGAAAATGAAAAATTAGTCAGAGAAAAATCAGGTATGAATTAAAACTACATTGTTTCATTACAAAAAGGCATTTTTAGGGGTTTTTAGTCCAGGGCAGAAACCCTTATAAGTCAGGAACCTGTCTTTTAGATCAAACCTTGCATATTTTCATTTCCTGAGAACATTTTCAAACAATAAAAGCCCTAAAAATATAAGAATAATGAAACAGTTATGATTTCGCTTTGGCTAAATATAAAAATTGAATTATTGTGTTAGTAATAATTACAAGTTTAGTTACATAGTAGAAGCATAACAGTTTCAAGACTATCAGATTTCTCTCATGCAGATTAGGAACTTTGTAATGTGTAAATGATACATCTGGCTCCACGCATATATTGAAGTTGTGTATTACATTATCTGAAACTTGATCATGTCGCTTGTCGGAAACTTTGTCGTGATGTCTTGGAAACAGGGATTTCCTGGCTACCACAACAACGATCAGTACTGAATGGGCAAAACTTTCAATAAGCACTTCCCCATACACGTGTATCAATCTCCGTTTCCGTGTAGTACCAAACTTTTAATTGAAATGCAATCCTCTAGAAAATCCCGTTTATTGAATAGATTTTAATCTCAGACAAGTCAAATTATAATTTATAGACCTAAAACTGTATCTCTTATTTCATTAAAATGATAAAGTTTCCTTAAAGTTTAAATTTTCACTTAGAGTAATTTTAAAATAGAGAAATTGTATTTCATCAATACGAAAGAACCTGTAGTCTTCCCTCGTCAACCTGTTGATTAACTTTTAGCGTGAGAATCTTATCCAAGAAAGTTTCTCAACTTTCCACCACCTTCCCTCAAGAAATGTCAGACATTGTTAGTCTTAGGGTTCTTTGCCAGAGGCACTTTCCAATTAAAGTTTTCCTTGACTTTTCCGCAGTCATTTACAGTAAAATTTAGTTTGCTGAAGCCTTATCATCGGATAATATTCTTGATTTTTGTAATAATTGTTTGATGATAAATAAAGGACACAGCATCAATCGTATTGAAAATTACTTTTAGATTAGAAATTACTTCACAATAAATGTGCGTAACGTCTTTCAGGAGTTGAAGTGTTTAAATTAATGCTGTGGGTTGTTTTATCATCCCTTAAAGATTCAAGCAAGGAAATCGACATTTCGAAAAAAACCAAAAGCATGTGAGATTTTTTTATTAAACTACTGGGATGTGAAATAATTTCAAAATTAATGCAAGGAACTTCTCCTACCAGGAAATGTGTTAAAATTTATTTTTAGGGTTTTTTTTCTATGATTCCCTAAAGATTGAAGTAAGGAAATCGACATTTCCTAACAACCAAATCCGCGAGAGATTTTTTATTAACATATTAGTGTCACAAATCACTTACAAATGAGTTCAGGAGGTGTCTCTTATCAGGAAAGGGGTTTGAATTCATTTAAAGGATTGTTTTATCATCCTTTAAAGATTGAAATAAGAAAATCAACATGTCCAAAAAACTAATACCACAGGAGATTTGTTTATTAAACTATTGGGGTCGGAAATCACTCAGGAATAAATGTAGGAAACATCCTCTAGCAGCAATCGTCATTGATTATATTTCAAAGGTTTTTTAACATTCCCTTAAAGGAAAATTTTTTGAATTTATTTTGGGGCTTGTTTTAACATCCGTCAAATATGAGAAATAGAAAAGAAATCGACATTTCCTAACAACAAAACCCATGGGAGATTTTTTGATTAACCTATTGATGTCAAAAATCGCTTAAAAATAAGTTCAGCAAACGTACTCTATCAGGAAAAGTGTTAAAATTCATTTGAAGGGATGTTAAAATAACCCTTAATGAAATTCTGCCACTTTTCCTGTTAGGATATGTTTCCCACATTTATTGTAAAATGATTTCCGACCCCAATACTTCAATTCAAAAATCTTCCATGATTTTGATTGTTAGGAAGTATCGATTTTCTTGCTTGATTATTTAAGGGATGTGAAAACAAACCTTAAAATAAGTTGAACCATATTTCTGTTAGGGGATGTTTCCCAATTTCATTGTGAAGTGATTTCCGAGCCCAATAGTTTTATGAAAAAATCCCGTGGTTTTGGTTTTTTAGAAATGTCGATTCCCTTGCTTGAATCTTTAAGGGAAAGTGATTTATTACCGCAATAGCTTAAATTAAAAATCTCCCATTGTTTTTGTTTGGTTTGAAATGTCGATTTATTTGCTTGAATGTTTGGGGGATGTTAAAACAACCCTTTAAATAAATCCGACTACTTTTCTTGGTAGTAGATATTTGTCGTACTTATTTTGAAGTGATTTCTTACCCCAATTGTTTTATAAAACATCACTTGTGGTTTGCATTCTCAACAAATATTTATTTCCTTACTTTAAACTTGAAGGAGTGTCAAAATAACCCTTTAAATAAGTTAATCGATTTTTCCTGCTATGAGGTGTTTCCCACATTTACTTTAAAGTCAATTTCGACTCCAATAGATTAATAAAAAAATCTTCCCTTGTTTTAGTTTTTTTGGAAATGTCGATTTATTACTTGAATCTTTAAGGATAACAAAATCGCTAGGCGATGTTTCTTACATTTGATTTCAAGTGATTACCGATCCCAACAGTTTAATCAATAATTATCTCATTGTTTTTGTTTTATAAAACGTCGATTTCCTTGCGTGAATTTTTAGGGAATGTTAAAACAAACCCAAAACATTTTGTATACAGAAAATCGTTATACGAGACATCTAACCAAATTTAGCAAGAAATTCTTGAGAAGGACAACATTTCAATAATAGACGAATTTTTATATCAAAATATGGGAGCGACGCCGAATGCGGCGCGGCGGCTAATGTGGCGCGTTCGAGTTTTCGAATATTGACGCATTTTCTGCTTGTGGAGGTAGTTTCATTACATGTATATATGTTTTCAACGTGACATTTTCAAAAAATTGGGATAATTAAATTAATTGCCTGATTTTTACGACGAAAAGTTCGTTCTTGTTCTTTCGCTTGTATTGTCAGAGTAGCTGAAAACAAGTAAAAAATTACAGAAGTTTCGTGTAAACTTATCAAATTTTTTGGAAATATACTGTTCCGAGCTTCTTCAATGCTTTAAAGTTTAATATTTTGAGTAAAATTAATAAACTTTTATGTAAACAATCTTTATTAACTACTATTCACATGCGACTAATATGGCGCATTCGGGACTAAAATCGGCAGGTAACTTGGCGCACAAGTTTTTGGTTTGTTTTGCTCCGAGAGTAATAATATTTTGTTTCTAATATGCATAAAAAAGTTTTATTCTAATAATTATCCTGTATTTTAGAGTTATTTTAGAATAATTATTTTTTGAAAACTTTTTACCAGTTTTCGGGTTAGGTTTGTTCTGACAGAATAAATATTTAGAAGGTTTAGAGTAATGATATTATTTGAATGTGGAATCATTATAACTGTTTTGGAAAAGAATAAAATGTACTTATTGTTAATATAATTTTGATTTATTGTTTATAAAACGTCTGTAAGCTTATCTTAAAATAAAAAATTTGTAGCACTCCTAACCTTTATTGTTCTAGATGGGAGTTTATAAACGAAAGACTGAAAATGGTCAATGGACAGTTTCCCCATTGATAATTATTTAAATATATCCTTCATTATGTTATTTTTCATATTGGTGAGTCATTCTGCACTGTTAACAAAAAATTTGTTTCTTGACGTTTCAGAAGACAAACCTCAAATTATTGTGAGACATTCTGCACTGTTAAAAAGACAATTTTTCTTTTAATTTCAGCAGACATAATCCCTCAAATATGTTAGTAATATTACACGTAAATATATTTATCTTATTTTTATTAAATTTTACTAATTTTTCTTCATAATTTGATTTCTATTCAATAATTATGAATTGAAAAAAAATCAGAATAGTCGATTAAATTTGTTGTTAATTGTCTTAAAAACTGTTTATTTTTTAAATATAACTTTTGACTGGAATAAGGCAGAAAAATGTGGGTTTTTGCAACTTTCTCAACAAACACGAAAGAATTCTGGCATGTCTGGTATCCTTACAGCTTATTCATAATTTATTAAATCATTAACAATGAAAAAATATTCACACAATTAACAATAAAGTGAATCGATCGTGTTGATGTTTGACTTACACCAATTAGTTCATATTACTCAGAAAACGTGTAAATTTTGTATATTTTAGTGAAAAAAAGTTTAAATAAACGGAAATTGCTTAAACAATTATGAATATGGCCATATTCCAGTCAAAAGTTCCATTGAAGCAATAAAAACGTGTTAAAACATATATCAACAAATGGAGTCAACCTTTCTGATTTTGTTTATTGCCTAATTAGTTTATCTCGTTGTGAGGGTACCGATCATTTGCGATGAAATGTGAAAAAAGTATTGAATAAATGAATAAAAATGGTTCAAACACTGGAAGGGGCTTGGGGGGAGGGGTCAAAATAACAAAGCAATGTAAATGTCACATTCTGGGAAGTGGTTGTAAGAGGTCTTTGTAATTTGCACACGTCTTATTGAAAATAACGCCTTGCAGTCTCATATTTATAGATCTGGGGGTTTCCCCCGTATTATTGTTACGGGGAAATAAAGTGGCCGGACCGCACCATTTAATTTTGTCTAATCGATAAAAAATACGTGTGCACTTTTTTTGGGAACTTCATAAAATGGGATATTCTCCCGAACCAAATTCGAAGATTGCCTTTTTTTTAACCACCTGAATGTAAATACTTTTATTTTATTTGTATCCTTATTGTAGAGGAAAGGGATACAGGTGTTGGATCAAGAATGAAGAAAAAGTAAAAGGAAGATAACACTTGATACAAAATTATATAATATTTTACTCTTCTGTTAAAACATTTGTTTTATAAAATTGGTTTGAAGGAAATTGTTTATCTCCTTTTGCCTAATTTTATTCTCTCTCAATTTTAATTTTTTATAAATGTATAGTCTTTTGCACCATCTCCTTTGTAGATGGAATAAAAACGAACTTCTGTAAAACTGGTTCTGAGGACCACTTAAATAAACTTGTATAGGACTAATACCAAACTTGACACAATGAATATAATCACAGTTACAATTTGCCGTGTCGTTTTTGACGTGAAGTTGTTCAATGAATTAAAGTTTAAAGGATCATCAATACGTATCATCATCATTGTGAAGGCAATGAAATGAAGTCGAAGAAAACAAGCGTAATTAATACTTTACTACTTTGTACCTATTATAGAAGTACTATAGAACGGGAAAACGTCTAATAAATTCTATTTGACTAATTGTTTCAAAAGAGTAACCTTCGTACGATCATTTAATGCTTCCCTTAGAATTTCCATGCCTGTATTAGAAGTACTTACTGAAATCAATCATCACTCTGGTTTTATCACATCAATTAATGCAGAGCTCTAGAGTCACAGACGAATTCACCATTATATATTTCAAACTTCATCACAGCTTTCACAGCTAAATAATGTAATCCAACGACTAACCATGTTCGAAAAACTCTCTGTATGTTCAAATTTCTAATAATTCAATACTTTGTTTCTAGCTTGACTTTATTGCTGGGATCAAAAAAGGGCTTCAACAAGCAGCTGAGTGACACAAAAAAACGCTTCACATTCTTCGTGCCTACGGATGGAGCATGGAAGGGTACACAGATCAATTACCCTTCTACTTACAAAAAAATCTTCATGGATGACTTCAGCTATCATGTAAGTTAAAAATTTTTAATTTAACATCATTTTAGTTAATTTTAACTCAAACCATGGAAAGCTCTTTTACACTGTACATGCATTAAGAATTCTGTGTTTTAATTTATTATCTACTAGTGGGGAGTTTACTCTAATTAATTTATGAAATATCATTCCTTATTCATGAAAATTGATTGTCACATTTTTACTAGGTAAATCAAATTTTGGAAAGACATCTAGTAATATCTGAAAGCGCCTATACGATGAGCGCGCTGGTTCAAATGACCCGCAATGGCTCAGTGCACCTTCCAACTCCCAGAGACGTTCTGCGCATTCGTGTTAAAGAAACATCAAAAGGTGAGACTTACTACTTTCTTTTAGAATCTTTTTTGTGTCTAACATGTGATTGTGCTCGATGGATTACTCTCCAAAAATTGCTAATTTCCAATTTTGCATTCCGAAAATTTTAATATCACTTATCTTATAATAATTGGCGCCATTTTGTAAATTAACAAAAATAACTTAAGAATTATAATCGAATAAAGATCTTTACTAGACTCATAAAAGGCTTTTTCAAACATGCTAAAATTCATCTGCAAGACTAAATTACATTCTTGTATCTAAAACTTTCATCCACATTCTACGTACAAATGAAAATAGTTCTAAAAATGTGTTAATTTGTTAAGTTTTTTGTACTATTACCTCGAGAAATCAAATTACCAGTAAATTGCCAGTTATTTTATATATATATATATATATATATATATATA
>JAABKJ010003169.1:0-26429 GCA_011634705.1 Andricus grossulariae
AGAGGAATTTCTTAGTGCGAGAGATAGAGGCAGAAGTGTGATGCAAAAAAGCAAAGGGCTCATGGTATCGCCCTGAATATATATATATAAACTAGGTTTCTAAAACTTTTCTGGAATGATTATTTTTTATTTAAAATTTTTTTGTCGGTTTCAGGTAAAGGCAGCTGAGACTTGGTTTGTTAAATGTGATAGAGGTAATTTATAAGGGCTGTGTAATATTACTGTGGGGACATATATATTATCTAGAGTCTTGAAAAGTTGTCTGAGGTAATTATTTTTCATTTCAATTTTTTATAGCTGTTTTAGTTTATAAAGCGCGTGTATCAAAACGTCAACACTCAGGACCGTTTTAACCGTTTCCATAATATTGCGCAATATACTTGACTAAGTAGTAGTTCCACTGCGTCCTTTTAGAAGCGAAGTCTTAACCGTCTCTCCCCGTGAACCTGAGCAATTTCGGTGACCAGCAGTTTCTAGGGGTCGTGGAATATTAGTGTGAGAATAAATATATTAACTAGAGTCTTGAAATGTTGTCTGGTGTGATTATTTCAACATTGAATGTTTTTGGGCAGTTTTAGTTGAAGGCAGCTGAGACTTGGTTCGCTAAATGTTATGGGGGTTAGTTTCTAGGGATCGTGGAATAATACCGTGGAGATAGATACATTAACTAGAGTCTTGGAAAGTTGTCTGGGGTGATTCGTTTTAATTTGAAATGTTTTTGGCGGTTTTAGTTGTAGGCAGCTGACACGTAGTTCGTTAAATGTGATAGGGGTAGCTCTCAGGGGTTATTGAATGTTACTGTGGTATGTGACTGTGCGGTTTTTCAGACCACACTGTGCACTTATTCCATATAGTCCCTTTAGATAGTTGTATAAGTTGAATAAATTTGGTAACATTATTAAAAAACATAGATCTCTATAAATTGCGCATTTCCTTTGAAAGAAAAATTTCTTTAGCTCTAACAGATAGAATTTCTGCTGCACTTTTCACTCCGTTCCAATATCTTTGAGTTTTGTTATTTCTTCAGTGTCAATTGTTCTTACGTAAAATGTGTCCCCTCTACTCCATAATCGTCTTACCTAACTTCTTGGATAACCGCTTAGGAGTGTACCATATGTGCTCGTGATAACAGATGGTACGAATTCCGTACCAACGGGGACACTCTTTGAATTCAATTTGTTTTCAAACTACACGTTCTGGAATATACCAGAACGAATTCAGATTAAATTCTTACTCATTTGGGACAAAATCAAATAAAATTTGAAAGTGAATAGCAATTGGGATGAAATGTATGATAATTCGCATACAATCTGATTTGAGTATAGCTTAAAGAATGTGCTTAAATTTACAGATATATTAAATTATTATATTATTATATTTACCCATATAATGGAGGACAATCGCAAATGTTAAGACGTTTGTAGAAACGATCATCATCTTTTATAGTTTAAGAAAATCTTATTCATTTATCAATGAAGAAATTAATGTAACTAATGAATATTCCGGTTACTTATCAGATTATACAGTACAACCTATATCCGTTATCTCTCAGATCTAACGAGTGAAACCTGTCCTTCTCAGATGTTTACATCTCATTACAGTCAGTTCGAAGATGAAAATAAAGTTATAAGAATCGTTAAAACTGATATCGCAATTAATATGATATTTTACTTTAAGCTCAAACCATCGTTCGAATGGAGTATTTATATAGCGTTTACTAAAACGGCCCATTCGAAGTTCTGAAAAATTAATATGAATTCGGAAAAAATACAGAAAAACTACCCGACGGCACAAAAAAACACCGATCATTAAAAGTACGCTGAACTGGTGTCGTTTTGAGTTGCAACAAAAATGAGACACTGGAGAAATCATTTTGAGATAAAAATCTTATTCAGAGAACATAGAAAATGCTGGAACAAAAATAACCTCTATGTTTCTTTCTGGGATTATCTTATAATTCCTGGTAATTTTCTAGTTTTCTCCCGGTCATTTTTTAATTTTTCCCTTATAATTTAAAAAAGTTCAAAAGATTTGAATGATTTCCAATGATTTTTTAAAATTTATAAAGATTGCTAAACTGCCTACGTCTGCCTCTCTGTACGCTACGCTTCGCTTCACCTAAATATACTTGTTTCGTCAATCTTTCTCCTTTCATTATCTTAAAACGACCAAATCATTTAGGAGGAATTCAGTTAGAAGGAATCTTCCAAATTCTTCTAAAATATTTAAATGCTTTGAATTCTCTGATTTTTCTAATCTCATAGAATCCGTAGAATTCCTGCAATTCCTGGAATTTGTGAAAATTTCTTGAATTATTAGGATTCGTAGGGTTCATGGAATTTGTTGAAGTTAAGGAATTAATTAAATTAGCGGAATTCCTAAAATTCGTAAAACTCATGAAATTTAGGGAATTTATGAAATTCGCAGAATTCGTGAAATTGTTTGAAAGCGTGCAACTTTCTAATTCGTGGACTTCTAATAATTCAGATAAATTCATTTAAATAAGACAGAATTCAAGACATACAGATAATTTAAAGAATTTGGATAGATTTCAAGGGAATGAGAGTAACTTGAAAGAATTTGAAAGATTTCAGAAGCATTTGATGCAATTCAAAAGAAACTTAATAGAATTTTAGAAGCTCTAAGCTCAAAAGAATTCAAAGGAATCATCCTAATTGTCCTGGCATCCCATAATTATCTTAATTCTTTGAATTTACTAAATTTCCTCTACTCTTTGAATTCTTTAAACTATCTTAATTACTTACATTATTTGAAAGTCTTCAGAATTCCTTGCATTCATAAAATTACTTGAAACCGTGAAGTTCTCGAATATCCTTGAACTTTGAAGTTAATTTTAATTCGCAAAGTTCGTGAAATTCCTTGAATTAATGAAATTTCTTGAATCGATGGAATTTCCTGAATGTGCAATGCAGATAATTCAGAGGAATTTAATTAAGTCAGAAGGAATGCAAGGAATTCACAGAATTCAGAGAACTCAGTGAGTTCAGAAGAACTAGTTAATACACATTTTTTCCTTTCGCATAAAAAATATTTTTGAATTTACATAATTGAAAATGACTTAAGAAATGGGTTAGAATTGTTTATTTCAGAACAAATTACAGTTACTTGTAACATTTTGATCCTACTTTAGATCACATAAAATATTATACATTAGTTTTGAATTTGTTTGCAAATAAAATTACACTTGTGGACGAAACTTGTCTAAAACTTCTATTTTGAAATTTCTTTTTATAGCGTATTTTTTTCCTACGGAAGATTCCATGGTTTCTTGTGGGGTCATATTTTCAACCTTGCCACTGTCAATGTTTATTTTTACCCTTTGATAGCCAGCTCTTGTTGCATATATTCCACGAAGACTTTTTTTATCCCCCACTATTGCAAAGACGTCACCACTGGACGTAGATAATACACTTTGTTCTTCGGTTGGCATGCGCAGAACGACCTTATGTTTTCCTCTCAAATGAATTGGTTTATCAGGAGGAAAAGTGTATCTTCGAATTTCAAATTGACGGTTCGGATTCACGTTGGGAATAAGCCTAATATATCTAAGTTGTTCATGATGTATTCCCAATACGCGAAAAGGAGAATGCCTGGCAGGAGACGACCTGGACCTGACAGGAAGATGGTTTCGTGGCTCGGCAGTAGGTGGAGATCTGGGCCTGGCAGGAAGTGAAGGCTCGCCAGTAGGGGAAGATCTGGACCTGTCACGAAGAGGATACTCGCCCAGAGAAGCAGACGAAGGCGGAGAATAAGGTCTGGGAGGAGTAAGAGACCTGTCGGGAGAATGTTGTCTATCAAAAGAGGAAGAATATTGTCCACCACGAGGAACACCAGGAATAGGGGCACCATTAGGTAAACATTCAAACTCTGAACTTAACTCTGCAACAAGAAACAGAAAATTAAATTTTCATTGTGTATTCTCTTCTGGCATATTTTTCGGGATTTTAGTTTTCTCTATCGGCATACTTTTCTCTTCCGGAGAGAGAAGTACCGAAACTGGGCTTTTCAACAGAAATTTTTCCTTTTTTTTCAAAATTTTTCAACAGGAAAAACATATTTCTAAATATTCCGGTATATTGCATCTGAGATGAATGATGAAACTTGTTAAAATCAACCACTTATTTCTTCGAATTCAATACAATTTTTCGAACTTTTTTTAGAATCTCACCTTAAAAAGAAGTTATGTTAAAGATTGAATATGTCAGCAGAGAAAATTAAAATGTTCCAAGAACTGCAGAAAAAAAAAATTAAAATCTAGTATATTTTTATTGAAAATTTGGTTAACTCAGAGTAAACACGAAAGCATCAGGAAATGAGATGAAGAATTTTACTAATTTCTTATGATCGAATACTGGCAAAAAGTCCGTTCTAGCTTTTTATTGCGACCATGTTTCTGAGCATTCAAAAGTCTGGGAATATATCTACAAAAATTCTATCTATGAATTAAATACTGAGATAAATAATAAAAAAGGAAAATCTCTATTTAGAAGGTGGCTCCGGCATTAAAAAAGCTGAACTTACAAGTGTGAACAAGTTGATACTATAATAGCATGTGATATACCTTCTATCAAGGAAACTAACGAGATCATAGAGATACTATTTAACTTGACGAACGTGAATAATATTTCTTTCAAATTAGTTTATGACTTCAGAGTGCTATCGATCATCAACGGTCAACGAACAGTTTCAGTTATGCAGCCTTGTCCTTACTGTTTCATGACATTAACCGACATGAGAGTTTCTCATGCAGATTCAGTGTGTGATAAAAGTGACAAGCATGAATAAACGGCTATTGAAGTTCAATTTCTGGATAAAACTGAAGACTGCTTCCGATTGAAATCTTATGGAGATTTGAAGGAAGATACGAGGAATTTATAGCAGTAGATGGAAATAAAAAATTAGATAAAAATTGTCATAGCGCAGTGAATCTTCCCCTCATAAAGAAATAGATAATGCGCTCGTTATTAAGAAATGCATCGTTCCAGAACTGCATTTTCTCCAAGAATTTGAGAAACATTTATTTTGGAATGTTTTAGTTTCTCTTGTTGAAAGAGAAAATGTAATACTACAGCCAAAAAAGCTAATGTAAATACCGAAAATTTCCAAGAAGAAATTCTTCAAGGCAAAATGCCTTCCGAAAAATGTTAGAAAAATGCTGAGACCCTTCTTAATTGGCAAATCTATGTAGATTTAGGTTGTTTTGTAATAATGCCCTTCGTAGTTGCTGGCAAAGAAATGGACGAAATTTTTTAAATTGATTGACACTACCATCTCGTTTAGCGTCCATCAAGACTTTTCACTTTGGCTCTAACAGATCGAATTTCTTCCGGAGTTTCCTGTAAGCTCTAATATCCTCGAACTTTGTTATTTTTTTAGTATACATTTTTCTTTCGTAAGATATGCCCCCTCTGCCCCCAAACAGTCTTACGTATCTTTTCAGATGACCTCTTATGAGTGTACTATATGTGCTCGTGGTAACAGATGTTACAAATTCCGTAACAACAGGGACACATTTTGAAATAAATTTTTCAACACATATTCTGGAATTCCCCTGAATTTATTCCGATCAAATTCTTAATAATTTTGGACAATCTCAAATAAAGTTTTCAAGAAAATAGGAATTGTGATCGAGTATATGTATTACTTTGCATACAATATGATTTGAGTATAGCTCAAAATATGTAATTAAAATTACAGCTGTATTATATTATTATATTCACCAATAGAATTGAGGACAACCGTCAATGATAAGACGAGAGTAGAAACAACACGCATATTATCTAATTAGAGAAAAACTAATTAATTTATTAATCGATAATTTCAATAAGAATGTAACCAATGAATACTCTAGTTCTCTGTCAGATTATATAGTGTAACCTGCAGTCTTTATATCTTGGGATCAGAGGCCTGAGACTTATTCTTATCAGATGTTTACATTTCATCAGAGTCAAAAAATGAAGAAATTTGGTAATTAATTTCGTCAAGCTGATATCGCAGTTTACATAATATTTTGCGATAAAATAAATCCGTCGTTTAATGAAGAATTTATATGTTTACTAAAATGGCCCATTTGAAGTTGACAAAATTACCCAGTACAATTTCATAGCGATACCTAATTTTCGAGAGGATAATATAAGATTTTGAGGGACTTTAAGGGATTTTAATAGGATTTTAGAGGATATCATGAAATCTCAAAAGATTTAACTGAATTCCAAAGGGTATCCGAATATATGGAATCTATATTTATTGGACGTATTTAATCTAAAATATTATAAAACAAAAGATAAATTAAACAAATAACGATGCAATATGTATCCTAGCATAAAAAGTAATTTCACCAGCTAAAACATGTTTCGCAACACATTCCGGATAGCACAAAAGTTTTCCTGAGCTTTTCTGGAACATTCCAATGAAAGGTTCAGAGAACACCGTAAAATGTTCCAAGAAGGTTTCCGGGAATAGGTAAATGTCTGCGTATCAGAGAATGTTTCAAAGAATATTTTTGAAGAATTTAATTAATATAGTTTAATTAATTCCTTTCAAACATTCCCCGAACCTTCCTTGGGAACTTCCTGTGATACGCGGACATTTACCCACTTCCGGGAACCTTCCTGGAATAGTTTTCGGAATTCTCCGAACCTTCCATTGGAATGTTCCAGGAATGAGCGGGGGAAAAATTTGTGCTTCCGAATTAATTACTATTCGAATAGCATTGGAGCTGATGTCACAGGGCGCGTTTTCAAAATGCAAAACATCATAACATAAATAACGTACAATAATACTACGATTGTTCCAATTGAATTAGTAATCCTGAATTTCCTCTGTAACGATTTTAAAGGATTTCATATAGTAAATATTTAAATACCTATTTTATATAGTTAGTAAATAACTTTAATAAATCATACTTGATACATCAATAATCAAAATATTTCGCTAGAAAGAAATGTACATCAATGCACTTATCTTAACAAATCTTAATAAGAACTTTGTACTGCAAACAAGTATAGCCGCACGTAGCGCATAAAAATATATAATAACTACGTAACGTGTAAATCGCGATAAGAAATTCCTATTTTAATATTGGAGACTTAATATACATTTTTTAAACAAATACCTTTTTGTTCATACATAAGATACCATTTTTCGTTTTATGTTATATTCATAAACTCAATTATAACGACCAAATTTGAAATGGGAAAATAGATTTTGAATCGTTGCCGACGATAAATGGTACGTGAAATAAAATATTTGGATACTTCAGTTAAGAAAAGATTTTACACTTTCTAAATGCATTTAAAGTAAACTTGATAAACAAATTCGAAATTGAGTTAACGATTTGAAATTATATAAACTAAAATAAATATTTAAATATTGGAAAAAACTCGATACTAGTAATTAGTAATACCATCATCGTATTTGGTAAATCTTAAAGTAGTTTCTTTGATCAACATCGTCAAAGGCATAGCAAAAAATACTCAATGTCACTTTGATTGTCAAATCCCACCCTATCGAAACGCTTTGTTTTTGGAGCATATATTAATGAGCTTTCAATTATTCATTTTCATTGTCATTCTTCTAAGGAAATTGGTTTTCTTTTTAATCTTCTAAAGAGAGACATTAGTCTTAATTAGATAATTTTTTGAAGAAATAGAGATCTCTGATCAACATCGAAGTCAGCGAAGGGACTTGCTTTTGCTCGTGCTTAGCTGGATTTAAATCATGGAAGCTCTCGTATTCGGTGGCCACCTTTCGTGCTGTCATCGTCAACATTTTAACAAGATCTGTCGAGTCTGCATACTCGTCAAGTATTTCACACAAACACTTGATGTACCAAGTGCCTTCCTCGGGATTTCTCCAGGAGAAGAAACCTAAAAGTTGAAAAATTTGCTTGAAACATAACTTAATTCATTCTTACAAACTACATTTGAATAATGCGCTGTCCTAATATTCATTAGGTTCAATATATGATATCAAGTTAAATATCATTCAAATAAAACAAGATCATTTTTGTATCCTATTTTTCAAGAAGGCGGTTAATTCATAAATGAGTGTAACCAAGGAAATCGACGAAAATTGTTTGAAATAAATTTTTCTTATAACACTTTTTTGCAGGGATTTTTCAAACCCTTTTTTCAACTTTTCATAACTGATTTGCTCACGATCTTTTCAATGATAACAAACAAATTTGTACAAATGTGTGAAACGGGAAACGTTCTTGATAATTGAATCAAATATTTGGAAAAAATATTGATATAATTAATATTCAAATTGGAAACGTGTCAAACTTGAAGCCTTTTTACTGAATATCAAGGGGGCCTTGAACTGCGTTAGACCGGATATATTCCTGAGAGACATGAAGAAATGGGTCTAGGACAGTGCAATTTCCCTCCGGAGGCTCTGACTTCGTCTCGCTTATTTGCGGGGTCGGGGTCCCGCAGGGATCGGTACTGATCCTCATTTACTATAATATCTAATAGCATGTGGCCAACATTAAAAGCCTCTGGTCCCCGTTCGCAAGAATTATTTCGCGGACGATCTACTGAAATATTACAAGGACGACTCCACTCACGAGGCGCTCAGAACAAGGGGCTTCTGGATTGCTCTAGTTAAGTACTTCCTTTACGTTGTTCTTTAGGAAAAGAATTAAGAAAGTGGGTTTATCTATAGAGTTCAGTGGCAGGACCTTTGAATGCTAATCAGTCCTCAAGTACCTGGGTATGATCTCAGTTAAGGCCACTAGAGCAATGAGTCGCCTCAGAGCATTGGCAAGGCCAGGGTTAGTTGGGGTGCGGATCCAATGCTGCTGAGGATAGTGTACCGCAACTTGATCAGACTTCGACTCGAGTAGGGCGCCCCTCTCATTGTCGGGGCCAGTAAATTACTTCTTAGGAAGCTGGATTACGTACGAAACGCGGAGCTAAGAGTAGTACTGGGTTGCATGAGGACAACTCCTATCGAGGTAGAGAAACTGCACATGGAGGAACTGCTCCATTATCCTCAAGTTAACACTACTGGATGAAGAGAACTGATTGTCACATTGGTATAGCTTTTTTGTTCTGGTGGGAACTTTCACCGGTATACTTTCTTGCGCGGAGAGAATCAAAAGGACGTGCAGGCCTATTTTGATTGTGACTGGCCGGAAGTAAACTACGGTTTTCATCATGACCCTAACTTTCGGTTGAATATGGCGGATAGCCAAGATCCGGAAACGGAATTCGGAGAGACATTCCCCGACGGCGATTTCATCTTAACTGATCGATCGGTATCAGAATCCCCGCCAAGAAATGGCTGCTTCTTTTGCTGTCCCTAGTCTTGAATTATAAAATACCCTTAACAACAGGCGTCGCCAGCTATACAGCCAAACTGTAATCTCAAGGCAGGCCATGGAGTCTAATGCTGCAATCGAATCTCGATTCACTTTCTTTGTATTCAAGCGGATAAGCTAGAGAGTTTACTCTCGACACCAGGTCTTTAGTTTATGAAGGTAGAAACTGTTGGTCGTTACTTGAGTAAATTGAACCTATGTGTAGTCTTTCTGTATATTATTATTGATTTGAAAGGAGATAATTGAAGGTTTATTAAACCCTGACTTTATCTCAGGCTTTGCTTCCGTCGTAACAGGTTAGAGAGTCTACTCTCGAAGCCGAGTACACAGCAGATCAAAGCTAGCGAACATCAAATATCTCCTGGTTTCAAGTGTGTTCTTAAGGAATATCTTTTTATGAAAATACAAATAGTATATTTTTTTTAGAGAGTGAAGTGATATTCATTAGAAATTAGAATCCGTTAAAGATAGAGAGTTTCATGTAAGCCAGGATTAGCCAGTAGCAATAAAGAAAAAAGTTTTATATTAAATAAAAGGGGTTCTTCCATAAGAACCTGCATGTAGTGTTCTCATTTTTATTTGCAGTGTATATTTTAAATAACCATCAATTTTCATTAAAGTTTACCATTAACCATCAGTCATTAACCATAATCCCTAGACAATAGTCCAGGATAGATTTTTAATCTCTATTTAAACAAGAATTTTCTGATTTTGAGAAAATTATGAAAAAGAACTTTAATAATCAAAGTTCGAAGTAAAAATTGAATTGAAACTCAAATACCTTGAACTGTACTCTGCGCGATGAGAAAATCAGCATGTGTTGGAATTTTATAAGATGCTATAGCTGAATCTGTCTCTGTTCCTATAGCACTGCGTTGTAATAAAATTCCAGAATACGGTTCTCCCATAAGAACCTGCATTTGTTGTGCTAATCTTTTCATTTATAGTATATGTTTTAAATGACATCAATTTTCATTAAAGTGTACCATTATCAGACCTTTAGAGGCTACCTAATCTCACATCTATTACTCTTTATAAAATATTGGTGTGTCTCTTAAAACGAAATGCTGTTTTTTAAATGTAAATTTGAACTGTGGGTCAAATCGTGTAGTACAAATATGGCGTTCCAGTACTCCGGTATAATCTAGTACCTTAGGATAAACCGTGGCCAACGAATAATGATAATTATTCGTAATTACTGAAATAATCCAGGATAGATTTTTAATCTCAGTTTCAAATAGAATATTTCAATTTTAAGCAAATTAGGAAAAAGACTTTAGTTATTATTTAAGTTTGGAGTATAAACTGAATAAAACTTAAGTACCTTGAACTGTACTGTGTGCGATGAGAAAATCTGCATGTGTTGGAATTTTATAAGATGCTATAGCTGAATCTGTCTCTGTTCTTACAGCACTGCGTTGTAATAAAATTCCAGAATCGAGTTTATCTCCCCTGCACGCCTAGAAATGGAAGAAACTTATTTTTAACAGTTATTTCCAGACTTCTTTTACTTAGAAATATTTTTTAAAAAACTTTAAATGAATATTCTGATTGTGTTTCATTAACGATTATGGCTTGATTCAAATTGAGAGGGGGAGGGGGGGTAGAGAGAGAGAGAGAGAGAGAGAGAGAGAGTATGATGATTTCGAAACTATGTGTGACCTGTTATTGGAACACAATCGGATCATCTCTGTCTATCTCACATGGTAGAAAGTAAGGTCCAATCGACTTCAAGCAAATGAATTCCACTAAAGTATTTTTAATGTGAAACTGTTAAGTGTTGACGTAAAAGTTGCGAAAACTGTGTTTTTCGTAGACACTCAATCTATTATTTATAAAAGTTAGTGATTTTTCATTAAATAACTTCTTTGTATGTCTGGTTATGAAACTGCGCCGCATGCATTATACGATTACGAAGAAGTGCGTGCTTCCCACTTAAAGTGTTTTGCGGGGTGTTTCGTTGCAAAAGCGATGTGCTTTTGGTTGCTGCTGTCTTCGAATGATTGAATTAAGTGAGCGACAGGTTCACATTTGTTTTTGCAGAGTTATGATCAATTTTAAGGCATAATTAACGATTATGGTTCAATTCCAATGAAAATTTCTTCTGAATTGGTTGCGCTGTCGTAGCTCCCCAATAGGCTCTACGATTCGACAAAAAAAAACAAAGAAGAAGAAGAAGTATTGGGTAAACAGAGAGAAAGAGAGAGAGAGAGAGAGAGAGAGAGAGAGAGAGGGAGAGTATGATCGTTTCGAAACTATGTCTGACCTGTCGTTGGAACACAATCGGATCATCTCTGTCTATCTCACATGGTAGAAAGAGAGGTCCAATCGACCTCAAGCATCGGAATATTGAATTTAAAAAATTTTGAAAACTGTTTTTTTCGTAGACAATTAATCTAATATTTATAAAAGTAAGTGATTTTCTATTAAATAACTTCTTCGCATGTCTGGTTCTGAAACTGCGTCGCATGTATTATGCGATTACGAAGAAGTGCGTGCTTCGCACTCCAAGTGTTTTACGAGGTGTTTGGTCGAAAAAGCGATGTGTTTTTGGATACTGCTATCTTCGAATGATTTGATAAAGTGAGCGACAGATTCGCATTTGGTTTTGCAGAGTTATGATGAATTTTAAGGCAATTAGTCTCACCTGGAAAAAAAAAATTTTAGGTTTTCCAGCTAAAGAAGTACACTTGTCGGCAGTGAACGGTTTCCAGATGTTGTCCGAGGAATATGCCACATCCTTGGCACAAATTAGGTCGTTATTCAGTCCATGTGTCAAGATGAAGATACATATGCAGTCATTTTCACTATGATCTTCTTGTTGCACTATTTTGAGAAATGACTAAAATTAGTATTATAGATGATTAGGAGGCGTTCACATATAGAAAGGGGTAGCAAGAATTGAGCAAAGATCAATGTTATCGACACACAAAAATTTAGTTTTTCAGGATAAAAGTTATGGTACTATGCCATTTTATTTTTTAAATACCGGTGATAGAGGTCTATACAAGGGGTCAACGTCGCTGCTTAAGTATCATTCAAGTCCTTTAGTATGAGTACATATACAGTCAGACACTTGAAGTTTGGCCAGGGGAGAGAAAAACTGCAGAAAACCGCCTCCCGAGTTCAGTCGGTTTTTCGCAGTCGATTCTCGAGAACAAAAGATCAATTTTCAACAGAACACATGCATTTTTAACAAGATAGTTGAAGAAAATTAAAATATTCTCAACAAGAAAGTTAATTTTTAACCAAAAAACATGAATTTAACAAATTAAATTCAACTAAAAAAGACAAATTTTTAAACTAAATAGTCAAGTCCTCAAACAAAATGATAAATTTTCAACAAAGACGAATACTTTTCTACCCAAATAGACGGATTTTCAACAAAACACATGAATTTTTTACCAAATAGTTGAATTTTCAAATTACAAAGAAAAAATTTCAACCAAAAATAGAATAGTTAAATTTTTAGATAAAATAATTAGTTTTTAACAAACAACAAAAAACAAATTTCTAACAAGATAGTTAAAATTTTAAATAAATTGCTTCATTTTTAACCAAATACTTTATTTTTCTTGAAAAATAGTTCAATTTTCCACCAAAAATATGAATTTTCAACCAAAAATATGGATTTTCAACAAAAAAGTTAATTTTTAATCAAATGGTTTAATGTTCCATCAAATTGTTAAATTTTGAGGCCAAAAAGAGGAATTTCCTACAAAACCATAGAATTATAAACAACAAAATTAATTTACGACTAAATAAGTGAATTTTCAACTAAAATCACGAACCTTCAATCAAAAAAATCTTTTTTTTTTTTACAAATTAGTTAAATTGTTAATCAAGTAGATGATTTTGCAACCGACAAAATTAATTTTAAACGAAAAACTTAATTTAACAAAATTATCAAAATAGAGGAATTTTCAACAACATTTTTGAATCCTCAACTAAAACAGATTAATTTTTAACCAAACAGTTGCAGCTGGAAGATATCAATTTTCAATTTAAAATATCAATTTTCAACCAAAATGAAATAGTTACATATTTAGGCAACAAAATTAATTCTAAAAAAAAATCAGGAAGACAGTTGAATTTTCAACTAGAATGATGAATCTTGAAAAAAAAATGAATTTTCACATTGAACCAAATACTTCAATTTACAACCAATATGTTGATTTTTTAAACGTGAAGATTAATTTTCTACGAGAAAAGATGAATTATCAGCAAAATATATAAATTTTCAAACAAGTACTTGAAATTCTAACTAAAAAAGTTAAATTTCAACCAAGTAGTTGAAGGTTGAACTAAAAAAGAAACATTTTCAACAAAAAAAGGGACTTGTTCAATTTGCAGGTGAAAAATTAATTTCAAATACAAATGAAACGAATCTTCAAAAAAAAAAAGTTAAACTGTCACCGAAAGAGATAAATATTGACAAAAAAAATGAATTTCTAACAATGTATTTCAACTTTTAACCAAGTAGTTAAATTTTCTAACAAAAATATAACTTTCTCACCAAGCGAGATGAATTCCGAACCGAAAATATAATATTAGTCTTTTTAACAAATAAAAAATAAACAAAAACCAAAAATCGTTGGACTCTGTAAATTTAGTTCGAATTTAAGCGAGAAAATGAAAATGTGGTCATCTGTAGTGTGACATGACATTTAAAGGGGGGGGGGGGCCACTAAAATGTCACAAATTATCATAAGAGGCAGGAGTGAGACAAAAATCACTAAGAAGAGCGTCACGTAATATGGGGACGCTTCCTTAATAATGATAATAATAATAAGAAGAAGAATGGAAGTTAATACTGACGTGTTTCAATTTTCTCGAGTATATCGCTGTGTTTCAGATTGTCGTGTATTTCGACAGAGAATTCGAGGTTCTTAAAGGTCCTTTCAATCCGTTTGGCATCATGTGTTGAACCTTCTCTGTTATCGAACCCAGTGTCAAAAATCTCATGGTTAAAAACCACGCATTTTCCTCGATTTTTGTGATTCATATTGTAACAGTGAGCTCCTTTTGTTGTTGGCATCTTCGCCATCTGGACTGAGCTATGAATATATAAAATTTAATTATAGAATCAAAATGAAAAATTAGTGTGTCACATTTCGGCATGTCACATTTTGCGGCATGTTATATTTCGCAGCATGTCACATTTCGCGGCATGTCACATTTTGCGGCATGTCAAATTTACGGCATGTCACATTTGTACCATGTGACACTTTGCGGCATGTCACATTTCGCGGCATTTCACATTTCGCAGGATGTCACATTTACGGCATGTTAAATTTATGGCATGTCAAATTTACGGCATGTCACATTTCGCGGCATGTTAAATTTACGGCATGTCAAATTTTCGGCATATCACATTTCGCGGCATGTCACATTTACGGCATTTTAAATTTACGGCATGTCAAATTTACGGCATGTAAAATTTACGGCATGTTACATTTCACGGCATTTCACATTTCGCGACTTGTCACATTTAAGGCATGCTAAATTTACGGCATGTCAAATTTACGGCATGTCAAATTTACGGCATGTTACATTTCACGGCATTTTACATTTCGCGGCATGTCACATTTACGGCATGTTAAATTTACGGCATGTCAAATTTACGGCATCTCAAATTTCGTAGCATTTCACATTTCGCGGCATGTCACGTTTACGGCATGCTAAATTTACGGCATGTCACATTCGCGGCACCTCTTATTTGGGAAAAATTGAAATACAAAAAGAAAAAAATGATAAAAAATTAGTGGTGCTACTGAGATTATTTCTGCGATTAACCCCAGGCGTGACTAGCCACTTTTTTCACCCACCAAGAAAAGTAATTTTTAACCAATCAGATGAGCTTTTAACCTAGAAAATTGATTTTCTACAGAAAAGGATGAGTTTTTTATTAACAAAATGAATTGTTAACAAAATGCACGAATTCAAAAAAAAAAAAATCCAAATAAAAATGGAATATTTAAACTATCAATTGAAAAATTAATTTAAAAAAATAATAATAATTTTCATCAATCTGGTGAATTTTCAACCAAAGAAATTAATTTTCAACAAAAAAGGTAAATTTTTAACCGAGAAGTATATTTTTCTCCAAAAAAAGACGAATTTCTAACAAAATACATGAATTTGTTACGAAAAAGTTGAATTTTCCTTAAAAATGGTGAATCTTCAACTAAAAAAGAAATTGTTAAATTTGAAAAAAAACAATTTTCAACAAAATAGTAAAATTTTTAAATAATCACATGGATTTTCAACCAAGAAGATTAATTAAAAAAATGAATTTTAAATCAAACAGCAACATTTACAAGCAAAGAAATAAATTTTCAACTATCTAGTTTGATTTTCAACTTAAAAATAAAAAAATTTGAATAAAAAATGAAATGGTTAAATTTGTAGTAAAACAATTAATTGAAAAAAATGTCAACAAATTAGTTAAATTTTTAACTAAACAGTTGCATTTTTAACTAAAAAATATCAATTTTCAACTAAAATTGGAATAATTAAATTTTTAGGTGAAAAAATTAATTTTCAAAAAAAAAAGAATTTTTAGCCAAAGAAATTAGGTTTCAAACAAAAAGATAAATTTTGAATCTACAAGATTAATTTTCTACTAAGAAAGACAATTTTTTAATAAAGTACATGATTTTTGGCCAAACAGTTGAATTTTCGATCAAATAGTAGAATTTTCAACTAAAAGATATATAATTTGAATAAAAAATGGAGCAGCTCAATTTTTGTTAAAGAATTGATTTTCTATAAAAAAAGTAATTTTACAAAATAGTTCAATTTTTAACCAAATATTTAAATTTTCCGCTCAAAAAAATAAAATTTCAACGAAAAAAGTAATAGGTAATTTTAGAGTTAACAAAATTAATTTTCAACAAGAAATTGAATAGTCAAATTTTCAAACAAAAATTCAACAAAGTAGTTTAATTTTCAATTAATGAAATTATTTAATTTTCAAGCAAATGAGTCAATCATGAAAAAAAATGTTATCCAAAATGTTAAAATTTCAAGCTAAAGATACGATTTTTCTACAAAATAGTTTTATTTTTAACCGACAAAAATGACTTTTAAACAAAGTTGTTGAATTTTTAACAAACGAATTAAATTTTCAACTAAATAATTAAATAATAAGTAGATTTTTGAAATTATTATTTTATTTTAAAAAATATATATTATTTATAACAATATTTTGTTAGAAAAATGCTAGAAAGTTGCAGATTTTTCAGAAATTTCACACTTTTCACTTAGAGTGAGGTAATAATTATTTAAATTTCAGAAGCCTCATTGTTTAAACAATTTATTATTGTTTATAACCATCTTCTCTTCTAGTAATGCTAGAAAGTTGCGGTTTTTTTCTGAATTTTTCAATTTGTTTCCATCTTTTCAGCTAGATCGAGAAAATAATTAATTAAAGTTAACAAAAATAATTATTCAAACAATTTATTTTTATTTATAACAATATTATATAAGAAAAATGCTAGAAAGTTGTGGTTTTTTCTTAAATTTACAACTGTTGGTCATACTTTCAGTTATATTAAAGTAACAATTATTTAAAGGTAATTAACCATTTGTTTAAACAATTTTATCTTATTTATAACTATATTCACGTAAAATAAAATTATAAATCTGCCGTTTTTTCCGAAATTTTCAAGATTTTGCCAGAATTTCACTTTACGTAAGGTAATCATTAATGAAAGTTGATAAAGTATTTGTTTAAACAATTCATTGTTGTTTATAACTATCTTCTCTTCTAGTAATGCTGGAAAGTTGCGTTTTTTTCTGAATTTCTCAACTTTTCATTCAGAGCGAGAAAATAATTAATGAAATGCAAAAAAATTGTTTAAACAATGTATTATTATTATTAACAATATTCTTTTTAAATAATGCTACAAATTTGTAGTTTTTTCTGAAACTTCCAACTTTTGAATTATAGTGAGGTAATTTTTAATTAATGTCAAGCAACCTCATTTATTAAACAATTTATTATTGTTTATAACTATCTGCTCTTCTAGTAATGCTTGAAAATTGCTGTTTTTTTCTTAAATTTTCAACTTTTCCTCAACTTTTCAGTTAAATTAAGGTAATAATTAACACAATGTAATAAATTATTTGTTTAAACAATTCATTATTGTTTATAACCATTTTGCATTCCAGTAATGCTAGAAAGCTGCGGTTTTTTCTGAATTTCACACATTTTTAATCAGAGCGACAAAATGATTAATGAAATTAAACAAAAATAATTTTTTAAACAATCTATTATTATTTATAACGATGATGTTTCAGAATAATGGTAAAAATTTGCGGTTTTCTCGGAAATTTCTAACTTTTCATTCAATTTTGAATACAAATAAATGCAAAAATGTATCTCACCTGCCTGCGGCTGTATCATGGCTATTTGGGGTGGCATCTAAAATGTCAGGTTGCCTTATCAACCAATCAGGCATAAAGAGATTAACGGATTCTGGTGCTGCAAAATATCCCTGATCTGGTGATGCCTGGAAACATGAACTTTTGTAAAAAATTTATATTTTTATTGAAAATTGAACTTTTTTAGTTGAAAATTCATGTATTTTGTTGAAAAGTGCCTCATTTTGGCATCAAATTATTTTCAGTTTAAAAAAATTAAATTTTACAGAAATATTTAAAGAAATTCAATTTTTTTTAACTGAAGATAAATTGTTAGCATATGAAAGATAAATAACAAAATGAGCAGAAAAAGTTTTCCTAATATATAGGTGTGCTCTCACTTTTTTCAATTATCTTAAAAATAAATTCGAAATATTAAAAAAAAAAAAAAAATGTAAAAACCTCATCTTTTGGTCTACGATGACATGGTGGCAATTCGCGATCTCCCATACTGTCAATCACGTCGCTAACTCTTCCTGGCCTTGTCTCGTTTTTTAAAATTATTTCATCATCCGAAGTTTCGCTGTCGTCCTAATTTATTCGAAAAAATAATTCTTATTTAATCCTTCAGTGGAATTATTAAAAATGGGACAAACTCTCGCCTCGGAAGGGCCGTAGTGCGCAAGTACTCAGTCGAGTATATTGCGCAATATTACGCACTTCAATTAGAAACGGTTCAGGTGGCCCTTACTGTTTACGCTTCGATTCCCCCGATTTGGTGACAAGTTATTTTTAAGGAGCATACCCTTTCTCTTTTTTATTGAAAAGTAAACTCTTTTTATGAAAATTAGACTTTTTGGCAAAAATAAAGTATTTTCTTGAAAACTTGTGTTTTTTGGTAGAACATTAATCTTCTTGCTGAAAATTCATCTTTTTGGTTCAAAATTATTATTTTTTTTATTTCAACCACTTGGTTCAAAGTTGAACTAATTTGTATAAAAGTTAAAAATTAATTTTCTTTTTAAATTTTATTTTAGTTGAAAATTCATCTCTTTTGATAATGTAACTATTTCATTTTTAGTTAAAATTTGATATTTTTTACAGAAAATTGATCTTTTCTAGTTGAAATTTTATGTCTTTTGTTGAAAAATCGTGTTTTTTTGGTAGAAAAATAATCTTCTTGCTATTTTTTTTTTTTTTTTTATTACAAATTTATTTATTTCATTAAAAATTCACATTTTTCAATTAAAAAATCAACTACTTGGTCGAAAATTGAACTAGTTTGTTAAAAATTCATACTTTTCAAGAATTACTTCCTGGGTTAAAAATGTAACTATTCCATTTTTAGCAAATTCATTTTCCGGGTTAAACATAATTTTTTGTGTTGAATTCTTTTGTTAAAAATTAATTTTCTTTTTAAATTTTATTTTAGTTGAAAATTTATCTCCTTTGCTGAAAATTTAACTATATTGCTGAAATTTTTTTTTTGAGATTTTTTTTAAACTAACAATGTAACTATTTTATTTTTAGATGAAAATTGATATTTTTTACTGAAAATTGATCTGTTCCATTTGAAATTTTACGTATTTTATTGAAAAATCGTGTTTTTTTGGTAGAAAAATAATCTTCTTGCTGAAAAATTTATTTTTTGTATTACAAATTTATTTATTTGGTTAAAAATTCACATTTTTTAAATAAAAAAATCAACTACTTGGTTGAAAATTGAACAAGTTTGTTAAAAATTCACATTTTTTAAGAATTACTTCCTGGGTTAAAAATGTAACTATTCCATTTTTAGAAAATTAATCTTCCAGATTCAGAAATAATTTTTTTAGTTGAACGCTTTTGTTGAAAATTCATTTTTTTTTTAATTTCATTTTAGTTGAAAATTCATTACTCTCGGGTTAAAAATAAATTTTTGAGTTCAATTCTTTTGTTGAAAATTAATTTTCTTTTTAAATTTTCTGTTAGTTGAACATTCACCTCTTTTATTGAAAATTTAACTATATTCGTTTTTGATTTTGGCAAAGAATTTATTTTTCAACTAACAATGTAAATATTTTATTTTTGGAAGAAAATTGATATTTTTTTACTAAAAATTGATCTTTTCAATATGAAAATTCTTGTCTTTTGTTAAAAATTTATATTTTGGTCAAAAATTAATCTTCTTCGTTGAAATTTCGTCCTTTTTTTTGTTAAAAATTAAACTATTTTTATGAAAATTTGACATTTTTTGTCAAACTTCAACAATTTTTTTGAAAATTCGTTTTTTTTTGTAGAAAAATTATTTTCTTGCTGGAATGTTCATTTTTTTGTTAAAAATTCAATTATTTTGTTACAAATTTTTTTTTAGTTGAAAATTCAACTACTTGGTTGAAAGTTGGACCAGTTCGTTAAAAATTCATATTTTTCAAGATTTACTTCCTGGGTTAAAAAAGTAACTATTCCATTTTTAGAAAATTAATCTTCCAGGTTAAAAAATCATTTTTTGGGTTGAATTCTTTTGTTGAAAATTAATTAAAAATTTTTTTATTCTAGTTGAAAATTCATCTCTTTTGCTGATTATTCACCTATTTTGTTGGATTTTTTTTTTGTAGAAAATCTACTTTTTAACTGACAACGTAACTATTTCAGTTTCTGATAAAAATCGATATTTTTTATTGAAAATTCATCTTTTCCAGATGAAAAATCTGGTCTTTTGTGAAAAATTCGTACTTTTTGTCAAAAATTAAACTATTTGTATGAAAATGTGACTTTTTGTTATAAAATTAATTTGTTTTTGTTAAAAAAATCAGTTTCAGGTTGAAAATTCAACCCTTTCGTAGATAATTCGTCCTTTTGGCTTAAAAATTCAACAATTTTGTTTAAAATTAATTTATTTTTTTGAAAATTGGTGTGTTTTTTAGTAGAAAGTTAATCTACTTGTTTAAAGCTCAACTTTTTGGTTAAAAATTCAACTATTTCGTTCAATTTTGAACTCTTTTCTTGAAAATCGATTTTTTTTAAGATTCATAATTTTAGTTAAAAAATCATCTTTTTGGTTGAAGATTCAATTATTTGGTTGAATGTTCAACATTTTTATTAAACATTTTTTTCAAGATTCATAATTTTCAGTTTATTTTTCGTTGAAGGTTAATTTATTCTAATTAAAAAGCCTACTATTATATTTTGGTTTCAGAATTCATCACGTTTGGTTAAAAATTCTACTATTTGATTGAAGACTAACATATTTTGTTGAAAATAGAAAAAAAAATTTCAGTTGAAAATTATATTTTTTTAACTGCAAATTTGCTCGAGAATTTAAATCTTCAGTTTTCTTGATATTTATTTGGTTTAAAATTTAACTTTTCTATTTCAAAAATTCGTTTTTTGTTACAAAAAAAATTAATCTTTCATCTGAAAATGATACTATTCAATTTTTGGTTAGAAATTTATCTTCTCCAACTTGAATAATCAATTCTTCAGTAGAAAAATTAATGTATTTTATGGATAATTTTTGTTTTCTTTAGAAAGTTAATTTACTTGTTTAAAGCTCAACTGTTTGTTTAAAAATTCAACTATTTCGTTCAATTTTGAACTTTATGAAAAATAATTTTTTTTTAAGATTTATAATTTTAGTTAAAAATTCATCGCTTTGGTTGAAAATTCTTTTTTACTTGCCTTCAAAATTTAACAATTTTGTTGAAATTTTACGTTTTTTTTTTAATTTGTCATTTTTTGTAGAAAGACAATCAACTTGTTTTAGAAAATCATCTTTTTGGTTAAAAATTCAATAATTTGGCAGAAGATTCAACATTTTTATCAAACTTTTTTTTTTGAAGATTCATCATTTGTAGTTTATTTTTTGTTGAAAGTTAATTTATTTTAATTAAAAAACCTACCATTATATTTTGGTTTCAGAATTCATCATGTCTAGTTAAAAATTCTACTATTTGATTCAAGACTTACATATTTTCTTAAAAATAAATTTTTTTTCCAGTTGTAAATTATATTTTAACTGCAAATTTAATCGAGAATTTAAATCTTCAGTTTTTTTGACACTTATTTGGTTTAAAATTGAACTTTTTTATTTCAAAATTTTTGGTCGAAAATAGAAGAATGAAAAATAATAAAATAATTTATTAATAATGTTTGATTAAATAATTATTCAGTTACCTGAGAATTTGTGTCGTTTCGTTTCCTTTTGAACATTTCTTTCAATATCCGGAAAATTGTACACAAGATTCACTTCCGATCACACAAATAGCAAAATGCATTCTTCTAATAAAATAAATTTAATAATAATTATAATAATTAAATTATTATAAAATAATTTAATAATAATTAAATTATTATAAAATAATTTAATAATAATCGAAAATGATATTAACACGTGGTTCTGATTGTGAGTGAAGAAGTCGAATAATTAATCAAATCCACATCTTTCTAAATTTTATTCCTCCGTAATTATTATCGCGGTTGGGATTGACCGCAAGTTGTTTACTAAAGAGCGCTTTCTCTACTGATCAAAATTATCAACTAAATGAAGGTCGATATGGTCCTTGAGATATAAAATTGTTTTGATAAATTACGACACACACACTACGATATTATTTCTATATATGGGTCATATATATGTACATATACATATATACAATAATTATTAATAATAAATTAAGTTATATAAATTATAAATATTATATTATTATACATTTATCTATTTATATTTATATATTATTATATTATAAATATAAATGTTACAAATTGAATAATAATAAAATAATAACTTTAAATAATAATAAATATAATAATAGAATCTATTTAGTTTATTTATATACTTAAATAAAAACTAAATGAACTAAATTATATATTTAGTTCATTTCGTATTTATATTAGTTATTATAGATTAAAATAATATAAATTATGTTAATCTGTTTAATAATAATAATCTATTTTATATTCTATGGGTTATTATCCACGTTAAGGATATTTTCGAAAGAAGTAAATTTAAAAAAAAAAATATTTATTTTTAAAACTGATTTCTTTTAATGTACACTAGAACTTATTTCTTCAGAAAAAAACCCGATTTATTTTCGATTTTGAATTATTTTTTTATTTCTACTTTATTTTTATTTTTTATTTTATTTATATTTATTTTTTTAAATTATTTTCATTTTATTATTTCTTTAGTTTTTATTATACGAGTTTTCAACAAAAGAAGTGGATTGTTATCTGAAAAATATCAATTTAAAAAAAAAAAAAAAAATAAAATAAATAAAAACGAATTTGTAACAAAAATTGTTAAATTTACAACCAAGGAAATGAACTTTTAATTAAATTGATGCGTCTTTAATCAAGAAAATCAATTTTTAACCAAATAGTTAAATTTTCAACCAAAAATGTTATATTGCTGAAAAATACAAAATTTCAACAAAATAGATGAATTTTCAACTAAAAAGATTAATTTTTTACCAGAAAAGAATAATTTTTAACAAAATACATGAATTTTAAACCAACTATTTTAATTGTAAATGGAATTTTTAACCAGAAAGATTAATTTTATAAAAAAAAAACAATTTTCAGAAAAACAGATGAATTTTTAACTAAAAAGATTAAATGTTTATCGAAAAAAATTTCTGCGAAAAATCGAATAGTTACATTTTTGGTTAAAAAAATAAATTTTCAATTAAAAAAAACTCATTTTCAACCAAGGAAATGAAATTTGAACCGTAAAGATTGATTTTTTACCAAAAAAGAATAATTCTAAACAAAATACATGAATTTTCAACCAAATATTTAAATTTTTATTGGAATTTTCAACCTAATTGTTGAATTTTCAACCGAAATGATTAAATTTCTTTTAAAAAAATGTCGACGAAAAATGGAATAGCTAAATTTTTAGTTAAAAAAATGGATTTTCAATCGAAAAAAAAATAATTTTCTACCAAAAAAAGAATAATTTTCAACAAGATACATGAATGTTCAACCAAATATTTTAATTTTTAATGGACTTTTCAACCAAAATGCTAATAATCTTCCACAACAAAATTTTTTGAACAAAATAGATTGATTTTCAAATAAAAATGATCAATTTGCAACAAAAAATACTATAGTTCAATTTTCAGATAGATAAATAACTTCTTTTAACAAAATGAATCAATTTTCAACGAAATAGTTGAATTTTCTTACAATTCTTTAAGATTGAAAAATTATTTTTTTTTTCATTCGATTGGGTAATTTGAAAAACTTTTTTAAGTCATACAGATGAATCTTTGAAAAAAGTTGCATTTACAACCTAAAATTATGCATTTTTTACCAAAATAATTGAATTTTCGACTGAAAAATACGAGTTTTCAACAAAATAATTGAACTGTTGACTGAAAAATATCAATTAAAAAAAAAAAGAATTTTCAACAAAATTTGTTAAATTTTTAACCAAAGAAATGAAATTTTAACTAAAATTGTGCGTCTTCAATCAAAAAAATAAATTTTTAACCAAATTGTTACATTTTTAAACAAAAAAGTTATATTGCTAAAAAAAAAATTCAACAAAATAAATGAATTTTCAACTAAAAAGATTGAATGTCTATAAAAAAAAATTATACGAAAAATTGAATAGTTAAATGTTAAGTTTAAAAATTAATTTTCTATAAAAAAAAACTAATTTCCAACCAAAGAAATGAAATTTCAACCAAAAAGATTTATTTTCTACCAAAAAAGAATAATTTTCAATAAAATACAAGAATTTTAAACCAAATATTTTGATTTTTAATGGAATTTTCAACCAAAAAGGTTAATTTTCTGAAAAAAGAAAAAATAGATGACATTTCGAATGTAAGCCAAATTTTCAACAAAAAATAGAGCAGTTTAATTTTTAGATAGAGAAATAAGTTTTTAACTAAATAATATTAATTTCCAACGAAGTAGTTAAATTTTTAGCAAAACAGATGTATTTTTAACTAAAAAGATTAAATGTTTATGAAAAAAAATTTCGATGAAAAATTGAATAGTTAAATGTTTAGTTTAAAAATTAATTTTCAATAAAAAAAAATAATTTGCAACCGAAGAAATAAAATTTCAACCAAAAAGATTATTAAAAAAAAATACATGAATTTTAAACCTAATATTATAATTTTTAATGGAATTTTCAAAATAATAGTTGAATTTTAAACTAAAAAAGTTAAATTGCTACAAAAAAAATATACCAAATTTCAACAAAATATATGAATTTTCAACTAAAAAGATTAAATGTCTAAAAAAAATTTCTACGAAAAATCGAACAGTTGAATTTTGAGTTTAAAAAATTAATTCTCTACAAATAGAAATAACCATCAATTAAGGAAATGAAAATTCAACCTAAAAGATTAATTTTCTACCAAAAAAGAATAATTTTTAATAAAATGCATGAATTTTAAACCAAAGATTATAATTTGTTAATGGAATTTTCAACTAAAAATGTTGATTTTCTAACAAAATAGATGAATTTTCAAAATAAAAATTTATAAATTTTTAACACAAAACAGAGCAGTTTAATTTTCAGATAGACAAATAAGTTTTTAACTAAATAAAATTAATTTGCAACAAAATAGTTAAATTTTTAGCAAAACAGATAAATTTTCAACTAAAAAGATTAAATGTTTATGAAAAAAAATTACCAAAAAATGTATAATTTTTAACAAAATACATGAATGTTCAACAAAATTTTTAATGGACTTTTCAACCAAAAAAGTTAATAATTTTCGACCCAAAAAGAAAATTTTTGAACAAAATAGATAAATTTTAAAATAAAAAAGCTGAATTTTCAAAAAAAAAAAATAGAGCAGTTTAATTTTGATATAGACAAATAAGTTTTTTAAACAAAATAAATTAATTTTCAACTAAAAAGATTAAATGTCTATAAAAAAAAATTCTGCGAAGAATTGAATAGTTAACTGTTTACTTAAAAAATTAATTTTTAATTAAAAAAAACTAATTTCCAACCAAAAAAATGAAATTTCAACCAAAAAGATTAATTTTCCACCAAAAAATAATAATTCTTAAAAAAAGACATGAATTTTAGACCAAATATTTTAATTTTTAATGGAATTTTTCACCAAAAACGTTAATTTTATAATAAAAAGAACAATTTTGAAACAAAATAGATGAATTTTCAAATAAAAATGTATAACTTTTTAACAAAAAATAGAGCAGTTTACTCCTCAGATAGAAAAATAAGTTTTTAACTAAATAAAATTAATTTCCAACAAAATAGTCAAATTTTTAGCAAAACAGATGAATTGTCAACTAAAAAGATTAAATTTTCATGAAAAAAAAATTCTACGAAAAATTAAATTGTTAAATATTTAGTTTAGAAATTAATTTTCAATAAAAAAAAAATAATTTTCAACCAAGGAAATTAAATTTGAACCGAAAAGATTAATTTCGTACCAAAAAAGAATAATTTTGAACAAAATACATGAATTTGAAACCAAATATTTTAATTTTTGATTAAATTTTCAACCTAATAGTTGAATTTTCAACCAATAAGATGAATTTTCAACCAAAGAGATTAAATTTTTTTAAAAAAAAGATGACAACAAATGGAATAGTTAAATTTGTAGTTAAAAAAGTGAACTTTTAATAAACAAAAAGAAAAATAATTTTCTACCAAAAAAAGAATCATTTTGAACAAAATACATGAATTTGAAACCAAATATTTTAATTTTTGATTAAATTTTCAACCTAATAGTTGAATTTT